>CM077664.1:16267500-16442500 GCA_039707655.1 Elymus sibiricus | reverse complement strand
GCCCAGTCCACAAAGTTACTTCCATCATCTTTCAACTTAGCTTTCTCTAGGAACGCATTAAAATTCAGGGGTGCTACTGCGCGAGCCATGATCTACAACATAAATATAGCAAAGACAACTTAGACTATTGTTCTAGATAATGAGTTTAGTTAATCATATTACTTAAAAACTCCCACTCAAATTGACATCCCTCCGGTCATTCGAGTGTAACATGATCCAAATCCACCAACTCAAGTCCGATCATCACGTGAGTTGAGGTGGTTTCAATGGTGAACATCTTCATGTTGATCATATCTACTATATGACTCATGTTCAACCTTTCGGTCTCTTGTGTTCCGAGGCCATGTCTGTACATGCTAGGCTCGTCAAGTTTAACCCGAGTGTTCCGCACGTGCAACATGGCTTACACCCGTTGTATGTGAACGTAGAGTCTATCACACCCGATCATCACGGCGTGTCTCGAAACGACAAACTTTCGCAACGGTGCACACTCGGGGAGAACACAATTTATCTTGAAATTTAAGTGAGGGATCACCTTATAATGCTACCGTCGTCCTAAGCAAAATAAGATGCATAAAAGGATTAACATAACATGCTATTCATAAGTGACATGATATGGCCATGAACTCGTGCTTTTGATCTCCATCTCCAAAGCACCGGCATGATCTCCATCGTCACCGGCATGACACCATGATCTCCATCATCTTGATCTCGATCAACGTGTCGCCATGAGGTTGTCGCGCCGACTGTTACTTCCACGACTATTGCTAACTCATAGCGATAAAGTAAAGCAAAACGGCGAAAATAATTAAAGACAACTCTATGGCTCCTGCCAGTTGCCGTACTCATCGACATGCAAGTCGTGATATTCTATACAACACATGATCATCTCATACATCACATATATCTCATCATGTAATTGGCCATATCACATCACAACATACCCTGCAAAAACAAGTTAGACGTCCTCTAATTGTTGTTGCAAATTTTACGTGGCTGCTACGGGTTTGCAAGAACCGTTCTTACCTACGCAAAACCACAACGTGGTGTAGTGATTGCTTTTTGATCTTCTAAAAGAACCCTCTTCATTGAAATCGATTCAACTAAAGTGAGAGAGACAGACACCCGCTAGCCATCTTTATGCAACAAAGTTACATGTCAGTTGAAGGAACCGGTCTCTCGTAAGCGTACGAGTAATGTTGGTCCGGGCCGCTTCATCTCACAATACCGCCGAATCAAGTATCAACTAGTAACGGCAAGCAATATGTATACACCCACGCCCACAACTCGTTTGTGTTCTACTCGAGATCTCATCTACGCATAGACCTAGCTCAGATGCCACTGTTTGGGGAACGTTGCATGGGAAACAAAAATTTTCCTACGCACACACAAGATCTATCCATGGTGATGAGCATCTACGAGAGGGAGAGTGAATCTACATACCCTTGTAGATCGCTAAGCGGAAGCGTTAAGAAACGCGGTTGATGTAGTCGAACGTCTCCGCGATCCAAATCGCAAGTCGTCCCTCGATCCGATCACGAACTAGTGCCGAACGGACGGCACCTCCGCGTTCAACACACGTACGGCTTGATGACGCCTTCACCTCCTCGATCCAGCGAGCGATGGTGAAGTAGTAGATGAGTTCCGGCAGCACGACGGCGTGGTGATGGTGGTGAGGAACAATCTCTGCAGGGCTTCGCCAAGCACTACGGAGATTATGACGGGAGAACTAGAGGGTTAGGGTTGCCGACACACGGCTTGGGAAATCTTCATGTGTCCCGTGTGTTAGCCCTGCCCCTCTATTTATATGTTGAGCCTTGGGGTCTAAACTTGGAGTAAAAGCCTCCTCCAGGTCGGTTTTGCCCGCACAAGGTCGGTTTGGCCCGCAGGGAAAGAGTCCAACTCGGATCCCTGCAGTACCGCGCACAAGCGGTAGTACCGCTTCACACAAGCGGTAGTACCACTTCACACAAGCGGTAGTACCGCTTACGCGGTAGTACTGCCTTTACCAGCGGTAGTACCGCTTAAGGCAGCAGCAAAACTTCCTTTTGCACTTTCCAATACCTCATGGGCTTTACCCCTTTGGCTCATATAAAGTGTTGCTGCACCCGAACACTTCGGTAAACATTCGGAACCCCTTCCGGTGAATTCCGGAACCCTTCCCGAGATCAAAACACTATTATCACATATATCAATCTTTACCTCCGGACTCTTCCGGAGATCCTCGTCATGTCCGGGATCTTATCCGGGACTCCGAACAACCTTCGGTCACCAATAAAATAACTCAACTATACTAATCGTCACCAAACGTTAAGTGTGTAGACCCTGCGGGTTCGAGAACTATGTAGACATGACCGAGACACCTCTACGATCAATAACCAATAGCGGGACCTGGATGCCCATATTGGCTCCTACATATTCTACGAAGATCTTTATGGGTCGAACCTCTATGTCAAGGATTCAGTTAATCCCGTATGCTGTTCCCTTTGTTCTTCGGTATGTTACTTGCCCGAGATTCGATCGTCGGTATCTCTATACCTAGTTCAATCTCGTTACCGGCAAGTCTCTTTACTCATTCCGTAATACAAGATCTCGTGGCTAACACTTTAGTCACATTGTTTGCAAGGCTCATTGTGATGTTGTATTACCGAGTGGGCCCTGAGATACCTCTCCGTCACACGGAGTAACAAATCCCAGTCTTGATCCATGCCAACCCAACAGACACCCTCGGAGATACCTGTAGAGCATCTTTATAGTCACCCAATTACGTTGCGACGTTTGATACACACAAGGTACTCCTCCAATGTCAGGGAGTTGCATGATCTCATGGTCATAGGATCAGATACTTGACATGCAGAAAACAATTGCAATAAACTGACACGATCATATGCTACGTTCGTAGTTTGGGTCTTGTCCATCACATCATTCTCCTAATGATGTGATCCCGTTATCAAATGACATCTCATGTGTATGGCTAGGAAATCTTAACCATCTTTGATCAATGAGCTAGTTAACTAGAGGCTTACTAGGGACACAGTGTTGTCTATGTACCCACACATGTATTTGAGTTTCCAATCAATACAATTATAGCATGGATAATAAATGATTATCGTGAACAAGGAAATATAATAATAACTAATTTATCATTGCCTCTAGGGCATATTTCCAACAGACCTATGGTAACACAGACCAAGAGTAATACACCCCGGTCAAACCACTCTCGAAGCCGGTTAATGCCAAGATCGCCTGGGCCCACAGATGGGCGCGGCGTCGAAAACCGCGTGAGGGAGGGTCCGAACACCACCACCACCTGCATATAGCCCAAATATATGTATGAAAGGGTGTTGTGTTGTTTAAATACCCAATGCACGACTTTGATGTGTCACCTGCCTCACAAACCGGGTAGCCCCGTAGGAAGGTTCAGGACATAGGGCGCTCGTTCCCGCACTTCGAGCCGACGGGGGGGGGGGGGCATCCTGTGAACGCATGCGCTCAAACCTAGTCTGGCATGTCACCATGACCTACCATAACACAGACCAAGAGTAATACACCCCGGTCAAACCACTCTCGATGCCGGTCAACGCCCTAGATCTCCCGGGCCCACGGATGGGTGCGGCGTCGAAAACCGCGCAAGGGAAGGTCCGAACACCACCACCTGCATATGGCCCAAATATAAGTGTGAAAGGGTGGTGTGATGTTTAGATACCCAATGCACAGCTTTGATGTGTCACCTGCCTGACAAACCGGACAGCCCTGCAGGAAGGTTCAGGACGTAGGGTGCCCGTCCCCCCACTTCGAGCCGACGGGGGGGGGGGAATCCTGTGAATGCATGCGCTCAAACTTTGTCTGGCATGTCACCATGACCAACTGTAACATTGACCAAGAGTAATGCACCCCGGTCAAAATAGGAACTACCGGAATAGCAACAGAATAGGAACTACCGGAATAGCAACAGTAGCAATTCTAATGCAAGAATAAGAGAAAAAGAATAGGCGATATCTGGATGGTCAAGGAGGTTTTGCTTGCTTGGAAGCTTTGCAGTGAAAGAGGGATCGTCGGTGGTGTAGTAGTCCTCAGGGGCCTCGGCAGTCTCTGGGTCTACCGGAGAGGAAAAGGGGGAAGAAACAAATAAATACCAAGCATACAAATGCAATCACAATGCATGACAGAACTATATGATATGCAGGGGTGATCTAATGCATCCCTAAATATTTTAAAAGACTTGGGAAAATATTTAGGAATATTTTTTCGAAGTCATGCACTAATCATTTATCTGAATCAGGTCCGAAGTTCAATGTTCACCATCTTAGAGGGCTCTAATATGAATGCAGATGACATATTCGGATTCGTTGTATTTTTCTGATCATTTTTCATATATAAAACTTTTTCATCTATGTTACGATTATTTTTCTATGAATTTTTGAAGTTTTGACAATTTTCTGGATTTTCTGATTATTTATAATTCGAATTTATCTAATGGGTAAATGCTAGATGTACCCAGGAAGGTGTACACAGCAACAGCTGTGAGGCTGACAGTGGGCCCACTGGACCCACCTGCCAGTGACTGGGCTTGCCTAGTCAGCTGGTTTGGCTAATCAGCGGGTCCAGTGGGACCCGCGCGTCAGTGACAGTGAGTGACTAAACAGTTTTAATTATTACTAACCGGGATTAATTAGTGGAGGGCCCCACTGGTTAGTGCCTGGACTGAACCGAACCGTTATTTCGTTGGGGCCCGAACGTCAGTGACTTATTATGTTTAATCAGCGGTTAATTAAGTCAACTAATGACGCCACATCGGATTAGAACGGCGTTTAGTCGCCGGAGTTAAACCGCGGCGGTGGAGCTCACCGTCGGCCAGCTCCGGCCATCTTTCGACGCGAGGTTTGGTCCTGGGCGTTCAGCGCGAAGAGACGAACCGGATGGTAGCTGTGGGTGGTGTCAGGGCGGCCGGAGTTGACCACGGCGTCGACATTTGCGGCAGCCGTCTCTCGGGCTCCGACGAAAACGAGGATGCGCAACGATAGTGAGCGAACAAAGCACGCCAATGGCACCTACGGGACCCTACGAGCTCGTTGGTGTAACGATCCAGAGTGGAGACGCTCGAGAGCGCGGCGCTCTTCGGTCAGGGCGGCAACCGGAACTCGGAGCTCGCGAAGACGTCGGCTAGGCAGTCAAATCAAGTGCAAAGTAGGGGGTAAACGACGCGGAGGCTCACCGCATGGCACAAGGAGGCCGGCGATAGGATTAGGAGCGCAGAAATGAGGTGGATCGAGGCGGTGGAGCGGCGGCAACCAAAGAAGAGTATCGACTCGATCCGGTCGATGTAGACGCGCCCGGCTCGAATGGCTTGCAGGAATCGACGGGTTGGAGGCGTGCGGAGCTCCAGGACACCTCAACGGGTCTCGGGGAAGCTCCTGGCCACGGCGGCTGCGGCGGCGCGGCCACGGTTGCGTTCGGGCAAGGTGGAGAAGGAGAGGACGAGTGAGGGAGAGAGAGGAATGAGGTCGGGGCTCGTCCGGGGCTCAAGGGGGTTCATCCTTATCTCTTCGGCCACCTGCTCTGTCACGGTGGCGAGCTGTGGCCGGAGCGATGCGCGCTCAGCCATGGCAGCGCCGACATGCAAGGGGGAGCAGGTAGGAGACGATGGGGTGGGCTTGGCCAGGTCCTGTAGACTTAGGCCCAGTCTACAGTGGCCCTTTTCTTTTCCCTTTTTATTTTCTGTTTGTTGCTTTTGCTTTCTGTTTTACCTTTCTTTGCTCACTCAATGAGTTTTGTAAATTTTATAGGTGGCCACATAAATCACTTTGCAATATTCTGAGTTGGCACAAAAAGTTTGAGGCAGTTTTGAATTGATTTGAATTAGATTAAATTAAAAATGATTTAATTAGGCTGATTTGCTACTGTTTTTGGTTGCTTGTTTCAATTTGAGCAAGCAAGTGATGTTGTTTCCCTTAACACTAATTTTCTATTGATTATTTTCTAAATCATGAACTATTTTGCTTACTTATTTGTGCAACTTTTAATTTCACTTAAAGTTTGAATTTTGATTTGAAGTGGAATTTCAAATGGGAGATGATCTTAATGACCATTAGTAAATTAATGATAATGACTTGGCAATAATTAGAGGGGGTTTACTATGGCCTAAGTGCAGGGGTGTTACACACGAGAACTACAGGTTCACTCGAATATCATTCGTGTGGGTATAAGGGTCAATATGGATGTCCATGGTTCCGCTATTGATCACTGATCGGAAGGAGTAGTTCCGGTCATGTCTATACTTCACCGAACCTACAGGGTCACATGCTTAAGGGTCATCGATCTGCTGAGTACTAGGTGGTTAGGAGCTTGAGAGAATTCACCAAAAAAGTTTCGAAGACATTGAAAATGTTTGGGAGAGAAAATCAGAAGTGTTTCGGAGTAACCGGAAAAGTTTCGGAGAAAACAACAAAAGCCATCAAGCCGGAAAAGTTTCGGAATACAACCGGAATTTTTCAGAGTGTTCCGGGACCTCCCGGAATGCCCCAAGGGGTAGCACACACAAAGGACCATGTGTTGGAAGGGGGTGCCCCCTTTGGGGGACAACCCCCCTTTTTTGTGGGATGTGATGGAGGGGGCGCCGCCTTTGGCGGGTAGCCCCCCTTTAGTGTGAAAAGTGTTGGGAGGGGCCCCCTTTGGGGGCAGCCCTCCTCCCCATGTGGTGCGGCTACAGGAGGGAGGGGCCTTGGGGGGCAGCCCCCCTTTTCGTGGGACAATGTTTGGAGGGGCCCCCCTTTGGGGACATCCCCTCCCCTTTTTGTGGGAACATTGTTGGTGGGGGGCCCACTTTGGGCTGCACTACAACATTACCCCCCTTATAGCAACGCATTTTTCCGTATCTACAAGTCCATAAATGCGTTGTTAATGTCTTTACCAACGGTTTGGGAGGTGTAGCCTTATCCAGTGTTGCTAGCGCATTGTGCAACACTTATACCGCCGTTGGTAAAATGAACCGTTGCAAGAATGCAACACATAAAACAGACTCGTGCAACACTTTTATATGTTGGTGCTTAATGCACAGGAATGAAAATCCCATTGCTTGGCAACGAATTTTGCAACGCTTTAAGTGTTGATACATATATAATGTGAATAATATTATTATTTTATACATTGTCAGCAATTAAATTAAATTAATGCTCCACGTATTGGTGATAATTATGTATTTCAAGTGAAGAAAAAACAAGAGCATATACTCACGGGAGGAACAAATCGTATATCAAATAAAATTGTTGGACTACAATACTAATACAAGAGGAACATCATCCAAATGTGATGCATAATCTATTTTCTTGACAGCGAAACTTAAACTGAAAGCACATCCCTACACCTTAACTAAAACTTAACCGAGGAACATCATCCAACAGGAACATTGTCCCTACAACTTAACTAAAACTAAAAGCATCCATCATCATCATCATGAACAGGAACATCATCATCATCATTGCAGTATACTTTCCACGCAACCATATAATCCATTTATCGTTTGAATCTACAAACATAAAAAGAAAATGTTAACACACAAGGCATTAACATGATACAAGTAGTGATAGCGGCAGGATATTAGTCACGTACAAATATTACTGCAGTTGTAACCATGAAAGAACTAAAAAAGCTTAGCTTGTAAATATCTGATTTGCGATTTAAGTTCCTATCGCAGTAAAACAGAAATCCACAAGTATATCATTTTTCGACAATGCAAGGATCATCCTTCCAGCCATTACAACATAGCAGGCACAATTTTCTTCAAACAATGTAAAAAAGGCTAGTAAGGTCATTCTACTATGCATATTTATTTCCCTCTAGGAAACATTCTGCTAAGGAACTTGTCCTATTTGGTGTATTGGATGAGCCTTACTAAGTATGCAAATAAGCAAAAGAAAAATAGATGGCAATTAGGAAAGTTTGCTGATAACATATATAGTGGAGCACTGTAAACCTCAGTCGACCATACTACGACTTGAGACGAACACTGAAATTGCTATAAATAAATATGTGAAGTGATTTTTTAAGACATTAGATAACATCAGTTTTCAGCACACACATGTATCTTCTGTTTTTTGCTTCATAAATGTGCATAAATACTGAACATCTTGAAGAAAAGGCAGACTTGGGGAGTCAAAAACATAAATTACCTGCACTTTTTACCTAAGTTATGCATAATATATAATCGGGTGAGAGGAGAGTTAGACCAACACTCTATTACGTGTAAATCAATAAGTTATGTACGATTTATTCCTCGACAGCATATGGAAACTTACTTTTCCCATACACCATTTCACAAATCCACCATATATACTGCGGCATGCACTTCCAGACCCCTTCCTGCATTATGAAATCTGTCAGCCTGAGAGAAGTATAAGTAACGAGAAGACATAAGTTTGCTAGCTTATTATTTAGTAAAATGAAGTAATATTGTTGCTATATCATTAAGAAAACACCACAAACAGAGTGTTGCTGCTTCATGTATCAGTACAGAGTACATATCTTGCTATTGAGGAAAGTTCTCCATAATCTTCATTGACATTCATTAGCTTTCCGAGGGTGAAAACTGCAAACAGTACTCAAATTTGCAATGTGTGTTGTCTGCTGTGATATTTGTATGAAAGCAAGACCATGCTTTGCATGTTTATGAGAAAATAATAAAAGTAGTTGTGAACAATAATTATGTGCTGGATAGCGCTATCAAACTTCAAGATATGAATAAAGTATTCAATATTCCTAGAGAGCAACATGCTGAGAAGTGTTATCAATCAGGGCAAAACAAGACTCAGGATTTCCTTCAACAGAAGTTGTTTATGATAATAAAATTGAACCAATAAACCATGTACGGATATTATCTTTATTCAGAGGAATATAAATGCTGGTCCTTTTATTGCATTGAAAACTAAAGTAGCAGCATAAATGAATCATCTATCACAAGTATATCAGTATCACAACTACCAAAGATTCTCCCAAAAAGGATATAACATTAAGAAGACAGTATGAACCATTAATTTCTATAAGCAACAGTAGTTGCTCGGAATGTGCACTGCTGGTGAAACGGTTCAATGATATTCTACCCAAAGTACGATGAACTTCTCACCGGAGTACCAACAATGCTTGGTATCCAGCTAGTAGCAGGTCAACAAAATTCAATGGACACCATGGGCTTTCAACATTTTTTCCATTGGACTGCACAGCAAATAACATTCTCAATATTAAGGGCCTCTTTGATTCGCAAGATTTTGGAAACGTAGGAATAGGAAAAGTATAGGATTGGAGTGGCATGCCAACTTGAATCCTATAGGATTAGCAAGAAGTGTTTGATGCCACAAAAAAACAAAGGAATTGTAAAAAGAGGTTGGAGTGGATGTTAGATTTCCTATGAAATATAGTACAAAAGATTCCGTAGGAAAAATTCCTATGGGATCTAATCCTATGAATCAAATGACCAACATAGGAAAAATTCCTACGAATTTCAATCCTCCAGAAATCCTATAGAATTCCTTTGAAACAAAGGAGCCCTAAATCTGGCCAGGGGAACATGGCACTGAACAACACACTCAGTGCCGAGATAAAAAAATAAGATTATGAGGTATGCTGATTCAAGTGACCATCCATTGCAATGAAACTTATGTGTTGTATTGGTGCATTATCTATTTGAAATTTCAGTGGCCACGGCATATTTTCCAACAATGACAACCTTGATCTCTAACATAACATGTCCACTTTATCCAGGATACTACAACTAAGTAATATGTGGACACTGCATACTACGACAATCATGTATGAGTCTCTGATCTTTAAGTCATACACCTAATAGATGAAGAACAAAATGCACAAATCATAAGCTTAAATAACTTCTTGGCTCGCCTGGCAAAAATACATACAAAAGCTGACCTCCATGAGACCGTGACCATGAACTCAGGTGCAGAAACAATTGTATATTTTTCTTAAGCACAAACGGATCTTCTCAGCTCAAGAGTCAAGACCATCATAAAGGAACACCGGATAAACAAATCAAACTCTTTGGCCGCCACCTTCCTATTGACGTCTATTTGACCACAATGTCCTAGACTCCTCGCCTTCTCTGCGTACCTAGGGCTCAAACATTTGTTCCTGCCGTTCATGGGCAGGCTTGAGCAGGTTCATGGCCATACTTTGGAGGGTGCGGTTGCGTGTGCTTGTGATAAAAAAAACAATTTCTTAAACTTGGTGGGCAGGCTTGAGCAGATTCATGGCCGTACCTTGGATTCGCCAATGGTCGCAGGGGAGTGGTGACGAGGGGCGGCGCGTCGGGACGCAGAGTCGCAGGGGAGCGATGACGAGGGACGGCACGCCGGGATGCAGAGTCACAGGGGAGTGGTGCTGACGGCGTGCTGGGATGGGGGACCGCAGGGAAATGGTGCTGGCGGCGCGCCGGGATGGAGGAGAGGACCACAGGGGAGTGGTGACGAGGGGCGGCGCGCCGGGATGCAGGGTCGCAGGGGAGTGGTGCTGGCAGCGCGCCGGGACGGAGGACCGCAGGGGAGTGAAGAGGGGCGGCGCACCGGGATGCGGGTAGGTCGCAGCAGCGAGGGGCGGCGGCTGACGTGGGAGCCTATAGCTCGAGAGGAATAGGGGAGGTTGGGGACAGGAACGACCTAGATTAATCGTGAAAGCCAACTTGGGCCGTGCTAGACAAGAGGCTGGGTAGTGCGCTGGGCTTTACTTGGAGTTGGGGTCAGTTGCAATCTATGTACTAGGGTCACGAGGTGCAAGTGTACAACGCATATGGTGCAATGCTTATATGCGTATCTATGGTTAATTTTGCAACATACAGTCAAAACGTTGTTGAATATGTGTTGCTTTATACGGGGTATCCTTGTAGTGCTGCCTCCTTCCACCCCACCCCTTTCCTCTCCATCTATAAATAGAGGAGGGAGAGGATCCATCAGTGATACACACTTGAGCTCTCACCAAATGGCATGCAATGATCTGCCTTCTCTCTCTCTAGCTACTCCACGAAATAGTTTCGTTGTGCCGCAAGGCTGCCTAGTCTCCGGCGGTGATTAGTTCTGGACGGCGAAGCGCTGCTGGATTGGTGACACCATATGCATGCAACTCGGTGGAGAGATCTTGTTTTCGATCTTTCTTCGAGGGAGAAAATTCTCGCGGTAGGGAGGTTGTAAATCCTAACTGCGGGAATCTGCACCAACGATCTTCGCCAACTCTTCATCCGAGGTGCTCCGAGTTGGTAACGATCAGATCTAATCTTGTATGCATCTTCATAGTGGTCCTGGGCATGTTCATAGGATGATTTTTTTTGTTTCCTACTGCTACTTGTGAGCTGCATTGGGATTTTCCCCGAAGAGGAAGGGTGAAGCAATATAGTAGCGGATAAGTATTTCCCTGAGTGAGAACCAAGGTTATCGAACCAATAGGAGAATCACGCAAATGCCTAGGGAACAGCACCTACACACACAAGAGCAAATACTTGCACCCAACGCGGGCAAGAGGGTTGTCAATCCCCTTGAACTCGTTACTTGCAAGGATTAATTCTGATAATGGTAGATAGATAAGTTGCAAAGTAAAAAATTGCAGCAAGGTAATTTTACTTTTTGTAATATGATAAAAGTAGACCCGGGGCCATAGTTTTCACTAGAGGCTACTCTATCATAATAATAGCATACGGTGGGTAGACAAATTACTGTTGGGCAATTGATAGAAAAGCGCATAGTTATGATGTTATTCATGCCAATGATCATGTATGGTCTATGGTAGACTACTCACGCATCATCGGAAGGGCAGCAAAGTTGATGTAGAAGCCCTCCGTGATCGATTCCCCCTCCGGCAGATTACCAGAAAAGGCCTCCAGATGGGATCGCGGAAGAACAGAGACTTGCGGCGGCGGAAAAATTGTTTTGGGTGGCTCTCTGTTGGTTTTGGGATTTATGGGAATTTATAGAAGTGGAATTAGGTCAAACGAAGCTGCGTGGGACCCACAAGCTCAGGTGGCGCGCCCCCCTCCTGGGGCCGCGCCGTGTGAGCTTGTGACTCTCCTGTAGATCGTATGGCCTCCCCCCGAAGCTTCTAGGGTCCCTTCTGGTCCAGAAAAAATCACCGTAAAGTTTCATCATGTTTGGAGTTCGTTTGGTATTGATTTTCTGAAAAACAAAAAACATGCAAAAAACAGGAACTGGCACTGGGCACTGCGTTAATAGGTTAGTTCCCAAAAATGATACAAAATTGCATATAAAGTATTTAAGATTGATAATATAATAGCATGAAACAATCAAAAATTATAGATACGTCGGAGACGTATCACCTACTATGTTTCCCTACACCAAGATCACAAGGAAACAAGTTGTTTGGCCCCCAAGTGCAAGAGTTTGTAGTAAGCAACAAATATTCCCTCCGTGAGAAATCAAGGTATCAATCCATGGAAGCACACGTGGTCACCTAATAATTTAATGTTCTGCAACACAAATAAAACTCCACTTGTGCCCCCCCAACAGGACTAGTGAGGTTGTCAATCTCACTACCTTTTGCTAGTTGTAACAAGCAATTAACGTATAAAGTAGATGAAAGTATTTTTTGTATTTTCGAAATAATTAATAACTGAAAATAAAAGTGCATGTAAAAGTTGTTGGAAGGTGTTTCTTATGAAGGAAATTGGACCGGGATTCATAGTTTCACCAATGGCTACTCTCCATATAAAAGCGCGGCAAAGGTAACATATATGTATGTGAAGTGAAATATTTCATACTTATGATAGATTATTTATGATGTGATAGGATTATATAGGCAGTATGTCCATAAAATACTCCTACCAAAGACCACTAACAAAGCATGCTTCTTCAATAATTAAGCAAGAAAACAGAGAATTTCATTAAGCCATGTGACATACAGTTGACAACATAATTTCCTTTTGAGGCCTCATGCTATCATTTATCCTTAGTGGCAATAATACAATTACTCACTTTTTCCACATACTGTCACCGCGGTACTTCACTTGCAAAGAACCCAACTAATGCACACCACTCCCTCTATTGATTATTCATCTAAACTGGCCAAGAGAAAATAAATAACCAGATAGCAATATACATCTACATCTCATACTTAAGCATCACATATCATCTGAACATAAAGGAATAATTCTTTACATAAGCAACATCACCGCAAGAAATACATCAGATGGATCACAATAATGTTAGGCAGCTCATGTGATCATTGTATTGATGATCTAAGGAGAGATTACACCATGCTTACTGCTATGAACCCATAATCCAGGGGGTGGACTACTCACACATCACCATGGGAGCAGCGAAGATTGATGTTGATGATTTCCACCTCCGGCAGTGTACCGGAAAGGCTTCTATAGATGAGATCGCCTCGAAACCTAAAGTGGCGGCGGAGAAAAAATGCGATATAATTCCACGAAGGGTTTTGGGGTATATATAAGGCAGGTGTGCCGAAGAGCCACCCAGGAGGGCCTGGTGGGCCCAGGCGCCTCAACCCTAGGGCGCCTAGGTGGGGTACCTAGCCCCCCTGGGGACAACCTGGCCCTGGGGTTTGGCCCTCAGGTGCTCTTCTAGTCCAAAAACTCTTTCTGTATTTTTATTTTTTACGTAAGTCCAAAATGTCAGTTTTTCATCTAGGATTTTCAGAGTTTTTCCCCTAAAACATGCACTGAAATATGTAATGTTTCTGAAATTTTGGCCTGAAATATGTTCTGAACATTGACTAAAACATATACTATTTCTGGAGTTCATTGAAACAAAATTGGATCTTGACTGAAATTGGATTCGAAATATTTGAAATCCAATGCAACTTGACTGAAATCGTTCTGGAATTTTAGTTTCAGGGAATTGTCCCTAGAATTCAACTCAAATTGTCTGAAATGTTTCTGAAATTGTTTAGAAAGGTGGCTAACTCTCTCTGAAATTGGTTTGAAAATTCACCAGAACATGATTGAAATTGGAGAAAAATGTTTGAAATCCACTTGAACATGACTAAAATCGATTTAGAATTTCAGTTTCAGTGAATTGTCTGTGCCATTCAATTGAAATTGTCTGAAATCTATGGAATTGTTTTGAAATTTTATTAAATGTCTCCAAAATTGCATTGAAACTTCACTTGAACGTGATTGAAATTGGATAAAAATGTTGGAAATCAATTGGAATATGTCTAAAATCATTCTGGAATTTCAGTTTCAGTGAATTCTGTGTGTATTTAAATTGAAATGCAATCGAATCATTTCTGAAATGCATTTTAAAATGTGGTAAGTTTATATTGAATTGCAATTGAATCATTTCTGAAACAAGACTGAAATAAAATGGAACCAATTATGAAAATCTGTGCATTTGAAATGCATTTGAAATTATATGAAAAATCTGTTGATATGCAATTAAATCATTTCTGAAATTGTATGAAATGTGCCCGGAACACTTATTGAAATAGTTATGAAATAATGAAAAATAATTGAAACAAACATTGAGTTTTTTTTCAAATTTATAATTTTTAATGATTTTTAATAATGGGTCCCACTGAAAATAAATAATGTGCAGAAAGGGCTGAATACAGAAAAATAGAGTAGCCTGGAAAGATGCAGTACTAATCTCGAAGAAAATGGTGACAGTGGATGCTTTACTCTGCATGATATAAATGCGTTTCACATTGTTCCAAGCGTACAAACTGCAAACGCTGACGAGATGGCAGCGTCTGCAATAAGGCTGGCCAGCAAAAGCTATGAGGACGACACGATCCCATTGCTTTTGCTCCAACGTGAAATGCCATCCTACCCTACACGTACTAATGAACGCCCGTGCGTTGCTACGGGCTACAATGCATATATTTTAGGAAGCATCTCTGGTCTGAACTCTTAATCCAATTATGCCCCTCAATCTAGTATGTTACACCTACTGCTTTTTTTAAATGCACTCTTTGTTATTTTGGTTGTTGGTATATCATGGAGAAAAATTTGAGCTACAAAATAAAATTCACTAATTAGAAATGCATGACCTTGGTATCAAGAATGATTGCTTACATAATTTTTGGAACGTGTGTTGACACACATACCCATTTTAAAAAAAGAACAATATTTATATTAACAAAAATCCAAGAGTTTGTACAATTCATGAATGTATGCGGTTAACATGTAATTGTGAAAGAAAAAAAGGTCTATGGGAAGTCATTTACTAATGAGATGACATAACTGATCTTTTAATTTCTTTGGGATAGAATGCAAGATCTGTCAATGCAAATCAATACATGCCCACTCTTCTCTTTTGAATGTCTGCTCCTATAGGCCCTACAACCTAGATAGTTCTCACCTGTCGGAATCAATGGACATCATCTTCCTCAACTATGTGGCAGCCTTGCTTATGATGAACGTACAAAAGATGGAATTAATCAACGAAAGCATCATGCAATTGAAGCTTGATAATCACAAAATGAATGACTACTTTGTACAAGAGGTTGGGTAACTACAGATTAAAACATATCAAGCTTGACCTATGCTTTTTAACTAATAATCACTTGACCGTCCTGCGTAACCTATACTGACATGGTATAATTGGACAATAACATACTTATTTTCTAAATTGAATAATTGAAAATAAATCATGAATTATAGGCAAAAGAATGACGTACCAATCTTTACAGATTAGGCAGAGCATGTGACCTTCATTGGCATGCATGCTAGTACTAATCAAAAATTGTGTGTGCCTTAGGATCTACTATAGGAGTGCTCCTGTGGGCGCTGGCTAGTGGCCGACATCTTATCATGAGATTATAGCATTCTTCTCTTGAGTTTTTCATTTTTGTTTCCATTTTCTTTCTTTTCCCTGTACAATTGGCGTGCTCTCGCCCGTACTCTATCAATGAAAACGCAGCTCTCCTGTGTACTTTCTATGCTGCATTCCTGTGTGCATTTTTTAAACTTGATACATGAACTTAAATCCTAAGGTTGAATAGATGATGTATGATACAAGGATAGAAACACGTACAACCTCAGCTTAGCTCCCTAAATCCGTTACTTTTCTAGCTAATCATACTAGCTGAAGTAACTTTGGAACATCTATATAAAGCTACATGTGATATGTAAACATCTCAACACATTCAGACAGAAAATGAGTGGTAAAAATGAAGTAATATCTATTTTTCCTTACCTTGTGACCTCACCAGCCTCATTGTTTAGAAATGGTGTTCCTTCCAACCATGATCAATAGAAAATGGATCATACTATTAAACAACAAGTAGTTCTATTACCAGAACTGAGCAATTGTTCTATTTTATACCGACATTTCAGTTATCAGTAGCTTTTGGTGGAACATGTTGCAGACGACATCAATCTGTTACAATGTTGATTGGGTTAGAAAGATAGAGGTAGAGGTCTACTAGGAGATGTGTGTGATGGTACCTACTGAGGGAGGTCGTTGAAGTGGCCATCCATGACGGCCTCCTTCCGAGCGTCGACACATGACCTCATCTGTTGGTGTCACACCGACGTGTGCAGATTCCCCACAGCTTGCTTTGTGCTCTCAGGGTGGTGGCGGCTAGGTTGATCCATCTGTGCTCGTCCGGCCATCCGCTGCAACACTTGCCCCATGATGGAAATAATGCATGGATAGGAAGATGATGGTACGAGGGACATCGATCGGGTGAAGACTCTACTCGCAATTGCCTCTCGACCGGACCGACCCTGAGGCGCGCTCCTTGGGCACCTCCTCTGATGACACATGTCGGCGACCGTATCAACCCTGAGGCGTGTCGTTGTTTTAGAGGATGTCAGCCCGGCAGTGCAGCAGGCAGCGGATCATCGTTGGGGGGGGTCAGGAGGAGGATGATCTTTTTTCTTTTTTTCTTTATTTTGTGCGAGGCAAGGGAGGTGAGTTTTCTTGTGCGTATCAGGAGGTGGGGGCAGATGGTTTTTTTGGTAAGGGGGATCAAGGGGAGGGGAGTTGGACGTACAACATACAGTCCCCAACTCCCCTCAAATAGTAGAGACACGGTTGAAAAAACTTCCTACTATTAATTATCTGCATTCCTAATTAAGGGCCTGACAAATTAATTAATTGCATTAATGGCTCGATTTTATAATGGATTTTCGCGAAAAAATCCCTACCTCAACGCACGGGCATTAATTGCACGCATAATTAATTGTCTAGCTAATTAATTGCATTAATGGTTTGATTTCCAAATTGATTCGGTGCTTGGTTTCCAAATCTTTTTTTTCTTTTCTTTTTGCGTGAGGCAAGGGAGGTGGGCTTTTTTGTGCGTGTGGGGAGGTGGGAGCGGATGGTTTTTTTCGTAAGGGGGATCAAGGGTTTAATAGTAAAGATACGGTTGGAAAAACTTCCTACTATTAATTATCTGCATCCCTAATTATGTGTCTGACTAATTAATTAATTGCATTAATGGCTCGATTTCATATTTGATTTGGTGCGAAAATATCCCTACTTAAACGGACTTAATTAATTACATGCGTAATTAATTGTCTGGCTAATTAATTGCATTAATGGCTTGATTTTGAAATTGATTCGGTGCTTGGTTTCCAAATTGTTTTGCATTTATGACTGGGAGATACTTTTCATAATTAACGTGATCCTCACGTTTAAGGCTCGATAATACTTTCCATAATTAATGTGATACTCATGTCCAAAGAATGATACTCTCCATAATTAACGTGATCCTTCCGTTCAACACTCGATGATACTTTTTATAATTAACGTGATCCTCCTGTCCAACAAATAATACTCTACATAATTAAAGTGATCTTAATGTCAAACACTCGATAATACTTTCCATAATTAACATGATCCACCCGTCCAAATAATGATACTCTTCATAATTAATGTGATCCTTCCGTCCAAAGAATGATATTCTTCAAAATTAATGTGATCCTCCCGTCCAACGCTCGATTATACTTTCCAAATTAAATGGACCTATTAACTGTCTGGCTAATTAACACACATAATTAACTGGTCTGGCTAATTAATTGCATACAACTGTGGGCAAGGCAGGAATTGGACAAGAGATAACTGAGACGATTTTTGGGCATTAATGGCTGCGTGCGAAACCAAACCCTTGATTTCCAAATTGATTCGGTGCTTCGTTTCCAAATCTTTTTTCTGTTATTTTTTCTTTTCTTCTTGCGTGAGGCAAGGGAGGTGGGTTTTCTTGTGCGTGTGGGGAGGTGAGAGCGGATGGGTTTTTTCGTAAGGGGATCAAGGGTTTTATAGTAAAGATGCGGTTGAAAAAACTTCCTATTATTAATTATCTCCATCCCTAATTATGTGTCTGACTAATTAATTAATTGTATTAATGGCTCGATTTCATAATTGATTTGGTGCGAAAAAATCCCTACTTAAATGGACTTAATTAATTGCACGCGTAATTAATTGTCTGGCTAATTAATTGCATTAATGGCTTGATTTCCAAATTGATTTGGTGCTTGGTTTCCAAATTGTTTTGCATTAATGACTGGTTGATACTTTTCATAATTAACCTGATCCTCCCGTTCAAGGCTCGATAATACTTTCCATAATTAATGTGATACTCACGTCCAAAGAATGATACTCTCCGTAATTAACGTGATCCTTCCGTTCAACACTCGATAATACTTTTAATAATTAACGTGATCCTCCTGTCCAAAAAATAATACTCTCCATAATTAAAGTGATCCTACTGTCAAACGCTCGATAATACTTTCCATAATTAACATGATCATCCCGTCCAAATAATGATACTCTTCATAATTAATGTGATCCTTCCGTCCAAAGAATGATATTCTTCATAATTAATGTGATCCTCCCGTCCAACGCTCGATTATACTTTCCAAATTAAACGGACATATTAACTGTCTGGCTAATTAACACACATAATTAACTGGTCTGGCTAATTAATTGCATGCAACTGTGGGCAAGGCAGGAATTGGACAAGAGATAACTGAGATGATTTTTGGGCAGTAATGGCTGCGTGCGAAACCAAACCAAACCAAACCAAACGACGTACGAACCTACCATCACGACCGCAGACTCCCCCTTTAGGAGTAGAGATATATACTTATCGATCACTCTTGCTTTTCTGTCTGTAGATCGAGATGGTTTAATTGCTTGCTCGCCAGTACGTATTACAGCAGCTAGCTTTGTTAATTGCACTGTTACCTGGAAATAAAGGCAATTCAACCAAAGCTAGCTACTATAGTACATAATATTATGGATGTAGCTTTGTTAATTGCACTGTTAACGTTGTGGTTTGTATCCATAATATCCCACTTAATTATAAAGGAGATGGATAGACAGAATCACTTGCTTTGTGCTTTGGTTATATGTTGATATAGACACCACTGCATTTCATGCATGTGCATGCTGTCGTTCCAGCCTGGATATATGTTGCATGCTGCTGATCTTGCTCCTCTTCCTTTCCAACCTGGATATATGCTGCATGCTGTTGATCTTGCTCTTCTTTCTTTCTGCAGAGGAGATGGTTGGCTGGCTGTGCAGTAATAGCGCAAACCTTCATCCATACTCAAGATGGCAACGGGGACGAAACCCACCGAGCTTTTCCTGCCCAAACCCATCCCCACGAGAAAATCGCAAACCCGTCCCCGTCCCCATCACTGTGCGCGGGGCTAGTTTTTTGCCCGTCCCCTAAACCCGTCGGGTTTTCTAAACCCACGGGGAAATCGACATATTTAAGCAAACATAGTAGCAACAAATAATAGCATTTCAGCAGCAAAAAGAGCATATTTCAGCAGCATAACTTGAGCAAATTTCAGCACAATACAATAGTACATGGTTCAGGAGCTACAAGGGGCATATTTCAGCAGCATAACTTGAGCAAAAAGAGCAATAACAGTAGCTACAAGGAGCATTTTTCAGCACAATACAATACCCCATTTCAACAACAAAGATAAGCATATTTGAGCAACAAACAGGGGCGTATTTCAGCCATACATGGTTCAACAATGAGGAAGATGGCTGTCCATGATCATCATCACTCTCAAGATTGTACTCCTTCAACAATGTGCATATCTTGGCCGGGTATTGTCGGGTTTCGGGTTCGGGAATTACCGAAACGGGTGTAAACCCACGAAACATGCCGGGTTGTATAATGTGCCCAGCAACAGCCCCACGGGGATGAAAAGACGCCCATCCCCATCCCCTAATAGGGTAAAAACCCGCGGGGACGCGGGTTTCGGGGCCCCATTTCCATCTTGAATCCATACTCATTCTGCAGCTTTGATATCTTGATACACACACCACCACTGCATGCATGCAGTGCATGCAAATTTCCTTTTGCATGCACATGGATTACACATGTAGTACTACTTTCAGTTTACCCTTTACTTTTCTTTTGTTTTCTCTCCAAAGAAGGAAAGGATTTATTCGGCAACCTGTACGGCCGTCGGTCGACCATTCCATTTGCATTTCTATTTTAAGACCGGCCGATGCATATGCATGCAGACCGCATGGGACACGACGTAAGTACGTATACACATATAGCTAGCTAGGGCTCCAACGGCGCGCGCGGCAAGCGGCGATGGGATGATTCACGCCTCCGGTCCCGCAGGAGGACAGCAACTGGGAGATCCGCGTGGCGGTGCTGGTGAGCCTCTTCCTCCAGATGCTGCTCATCTTCGTCGGCCCCGTCCGCAAGCGTTCGTCCTCCCCGGTGCCCCGTTTCCTCGTCTGGTCATGCTACCTCCTCGCCGACTGGGTCGCCGACCTCGCCCTCGGCCTCCTCCTCAACAACATGGGCAACATCGGCGGTTCCAACTCCAGCTCCCCCTCTAGCATCTCCCAGCACGCCACCAGCCTCAAACGCGGCCCCGCCACCGCCGCCAATGCCGACACCAGCAACAGCAGCCCCATCATCTTCGCCTTCTGGACGCCGTTCTTGCTGCTCCACCTGGGCGGCCCTGACACCATCACCGTCTACTCCCTCGAGGACAACGAGCTGTGGCTCCGCCACCTCATCGGCCTCCTCTTTGAGCTCTTCTCCGCATCCATCATCTTCTTCTGCTCCCTCAAGGGCAACCCCATGATCCCCGCCACCGTCCTCATGTTCGTCGTCGGCATCATCAAGTATGGTGAGCGCACCTACTCACTCTACTCCGGCAGCGTCGACGGCTTCCGCGAGAACATCCTCGACCCTCCTGACCCGGGTCCCAACTACGCCAAGCTCATGACCGAGTTCGACGCCAAGGAGCAGGCCGGACTGGTCGTCGAGATCGTCTTCACCGGCAACGATCAGAGCCGGTCCTGAGATTTCGGGGGCCCTGGGCGAAGTTATAACCCGGGGCCCCTTAATATAATTATCAATATAATAATTAATATATTTATATATCGAATGTTACCAATAAATACATAAAGTCCACGGAACACAAATTTCATATCAAATAATTTTTATGTACTATCTTCAAAATGAATTCTAGATGTATTTACTTGTCTTGTAGGCCCCGTTATCCACTATTATTTTGCTTTTTTGTTAATAATTGAGATAAGCCAATTCTTTTGATCATAGATATCCATAGTAAAAATTGAGTCAAGACTAGCAAATTCTGTAAAAGAGGAATTAAATATGTGCTCATAATCACTTACAATGTTATCATCTCTTGGCTGCCCTTCTCTTCTGGATTAAGACTAGTTGTTCCTGCAGAACAAATGTCACGCCTTGATTTCTTTAACTGCTTGTATTACTCCTAAAAACAATTATCAATGGATAATCTCTGTAACTATATCAACTCATCTGCTTGTTCCTCTTTCTGTTTTCCTCACCGCCGGGTGCATCCGTTTTAGATGACATACGATGCTAAAATTCAAAGAAGAAAATTAGTATTTGGAAATTAACGCAAAATCACAAAGGTATTAAAAAATCAATCAAATCTTACCTATTATCAGCTTATCATGGCAGACTCACAAATTTCAAAACCCAATACCATCTCTTTCTAAACTGAGTACGTTGGGGTTGGCTGTAATCTAAGATCCTTCAGCTCGTACGTGTTGCACAGAGCTTTGATTGATTGGTGATGGGTTAGAGCTGCAAGAGAAATTGGAGGGCTTGAGTACCGTGCAGGGGGGCAACGATGGGGAAATCTTGGCAGGAGATGGTGGCGCCATGATCACAGGAGATCCTCGAGATCAATTCGAGCGTCGCACGCGGGGATCTCGGCAAGCCAAACGCCGAAAGACATACGCGTTGCCTGCGCTAACTTTTTTAGGGAACCGACCTACATTAATACGCCTGGCTGTGCGCTACTGGCCCGTGACGCTACTACTACTACTACACTACGTTGTTACTCTAGGCCAGGCCCAGTACATAACACCCACCTGATAGGGGGCCCCTTTGCTGTCGGGGGCCCGGGGCGGCCGCCCCGCTCGCCCCCCCTCAGGGCCGGGCGTGGCAACGATGACGAGGCCAAGAAAGCCCTGGCCGACCTTGAGGAAGGCGAGGCCGCGCGCCTGGTGAAGAAAAGCACCAGCCTGGAGGTGCAGGGGTACGACTTCTTCCGCATCTTCCGCCGCCTCTTCGCCAACCTCATCCTCAGCTACAAGGAGCGCAAGATCAGCCAGGCATACTTCCTCGACCGCGATGACGTGAAGAGCTCGCCGGCCACGGTGTTCGAGGTCATCGAGGTGGAGCTCAACTTCATCTACGACATGGTGTACACTTCTTCTTCGGTACAACCCCCTAGATACATCAACGGTTCAGATCGTCCCATACCCCTTCACCCAAAAACTTAAAAAAGGGCAGGATCGTCATTCCCCCCTCCCTCTCCCCCCGCCCCGCCCCCGCGTCGTACACGCGCGGCCCGGCGACGTACTTCCTCCCGCGGCGTACACGGCCGTTTTTTTAGACGTACACGGACAGGCTGGGCGACGTACGTGTACGCGCGTCGGTGGGGGCGGTTGGTCAAACCGCGGCGCGTCGCCCGGTGAAAACGCGTCGTGGCACCGAACGGCTGCCGCCTCGACTGCCGCCCCGCCGCCCCGTCCCGTCGACTGCCGCCTCGCCTTCCACCCCGCCGCCCCGTCCCGTCGCCGTCAATGCCGTCCACCCACCCCGTCGCCGTCAATGCAGTCCACCCACCCCGTCAGCCCGGTGGCTGACCGGTGGCGCGACGCGTGCCGCCGGTTCCCGAGGCGCGTAGCCCGATGCCGCCGCCCACAATTAATCCCGTCCGCCCAACCCCGTCGCCCGCCGGCGCAGCTCCCCCCCTCCCCTATAAAAAGCCCCTCTCCGCCCGCCGCTCGCAACACGACCCCTCCTGACGTCCATCTCCCGACAGCCCGCCGCCGACATGGCTTCCCACCGCGGCAGCAGCAGCTCCGGCGCCGGCGGCGACGACGGCCCGAGCGCGTGGCTGTCGAGTTTGCGCACGCCGGAGACGGAGGAGCTTTTCCGCTTCGGGCTCCTCGTGCCGCCGGGTTGCCGTCTTCTGCACGACAGGAAGATCGACAAAGACGGCTACCCGACGCGCGGGCCCGGCACGACTAGGGAGGAGAAGCGCACGCACCCCGGTGGCCGGTGCAACATCGCCGGCCGGCACGCGTTCTGGGACGGCAAGGAGTACGCCGCCGTCATCGGCGCGTTCCGGCTGGCGGCGTCCGGCATCACGCCCGACCTCACCGGCGACCGCCGCCGCCTTCTTGCCCCGCCCCGCCCCGCCCCGCCGCAGCGCCCCCGTAGAGATGCACACGGCCGTAGGGCCCCTCCACCACCTGCGCCGGCGCCCGCCAATCCCCCCTCCCCGCCGGCGGTGGAACTGCCGCCGGAGCAGGTTGTTCTCCGGGAGGACGGCGATCCCGACGATACGCCGGGCCTCCACGTCGCACTACGAGCGTCGGCGGCGGCAGCGGCGGCTGCTGCGAGGGAGGCCGCCGAGGAGGCGGCAGCGATCCAGGCGGCGATGGCGATGGCGGCAGAGGTGCCGCAAGCGGAGGCGGTGCAGGTGCCGGAGGTGGAGGCGGTGCTGGAGGCGGAGGTGCCGGCGGCTGACGACGACGACGACGGTGACGGCGCGGACGTGATCGATCTCCGGGCTAGCGATGACGAGGACGAGCAGTAGTTTTAAAAAAAAAAATCCTTCTAAGTATGAACAATATACGAACTCGTTTAAGTTTGGATGAACTCGTTTAAGTTTGGATGAACTATGTAAAATATGTCTATGTTTAATGAAATTTCAATGAGAAAAATGTTAGTCTGTTTGAATGTTTGTTTTTTGTTTTGTCGAAGATATTGTTGGATTAGTACGATAATACCCAGAATGAGAACATATTAAAAATTACGAAAAAACATTTTTGAATAGTAATAAAAAAGTCGTCGGTCCGGGAAGAAATATTTAGCAACGATAAAAGCATGCGAATGCCACACACCAATACAAGTTTATCGTTTGAAAAAACTACACAGTTGTGGTTTTGAAAATGAACGAAACCCGACACCGAACGCACGTTGCGTCACGTCCGGGCAGTATTTTAGGGTTTTTCGGGCCGAAAAATCGTAGAAAATGCAAACAGCGTCGAAACGCGACAAATTTTTGCGCGCATGCTTGCCATGCTCATTGTAACCCGTGAAAAAAAACTGAGCCCGTTTGGCGGATGCGAAGGAGAGACATGCATCGGAGGGTCCCTTCCGCCCGTACCGAAACCACTGCCTTACACATGAAGTACCTGAGCGTTTTCACGGAATGTACCCAACTTTTGGCAGTGCGTGTGGGGCCCCACCCCAATACCCCACGCCAAAATTGAACGAAATCCGACGCCGAACGCACGTTGCGTCACGTCCGGTCAGTATTTTAGGGTTTTTCGGCCCGGAAAATCGTAGAAAATGCAAACAGCGTCGAAACGTGACAAATTTTTGCGCGCATGCTTTCCATGCTCATTGTAACCCGTGAAAAAAAACTGAGCCCGTTTGGCGGATGCGAAGGAGAGACATGCATCGGAGGGTCCCTACCGCCCGTACCGAAACCACTGCCTTACACATGAAGTAGCTGAGCGCTTTTATGGAATGTACCCAACTTTTGGCAGCGCGTGTGGGGCCCCACCCCGATACCCCACGCCAAAATTGAACGAAATCCGACGCCGAACGCACGTTGCGTCACGTCCGGACAGTATTTTAGGGTTTTTCGACCCGGAAAATCGTAGAAAATGCAAACAGCGTCGAAACGTGACAAATTTTTGCGCGCATGCTTTCCATGCTCATTGTAACCCGTGAAAAAAAACTGAGCCCGTTTGGCGGATGCGAAGGAGAGACATGCATCGGAGGGTCCCTACCGCCCGTACCGAAACCACTGCCTTACACATGAAGTAGCTGAGCGCTTTTATGGAATGTACCCAACTTTTGGCAGCGCGTGTGGGGCACCACCCCGATACCCCACGCCAAAATTGAACGAAATCCGACGCCGAACGCACGTTGCGTCACGTCCGGACAGTATTTTAGGGTTTTTCGACCCGGAAAATCGTAGAAAATGCAAACAGCGTCGAAAGGCGACAAATTTTTGCGCGCATGCTTTCCATGCTCATTGTAACCCGTGAGAAAAAACTGAGCCCATTTGGCGGATGCGAAGGAGAGACATGCATCGGAGGGTCCCTACCGCCCGTACCGAAACCACTGACTTACACATGAAGTAGCTGAGCGCTTTCACGGAATGTACCCAACTTTTGGCAGCGTGTGTGGGGCCCCACCGCGATTCCCCACGCCAAAAATGAACGAAACCCAACACCTAACGCACGTTGCGTCACGTCCGGGCAGTATTTTAGGGTTTTTCGGGCCGGAAAATCGTAGAAAATGCAAACAGCGTCGAAACGCGACAAATTTTTGCGCGCATGCTTGCCATGCTCATTGTAACCCGTGAAAAAAAACTGAGCCCGTTTGGCGGATGCGAAGGAGAGACATGCATCGGAGGGTCCCTTCCGCCCGTACCGAAACCACTGCCTTACACATGAAGTACCTGAGCGTTTTCACGGAATGTACCCAACTTTTGGCAGCGCGTGTGGGGCCCCACCCCGATACCCCGTGCCAAAAATGAACGAAACCCGACACCGAACGCACATTGCGTCACGTCCGGGCAGTATTTTAGGGTTTTTCGGCCCGGAAAATCGTAGAAAATGCAAACAGCGTCGAAACGCGACAAATTTTTGCGCGCATGCTTGCCATGCTCATTGTAACCCGTGAAAAAAAACTGAGCCCGTTTGGCGGATGCGAAGGAGAGACATGCATCGGAGGGTCCCTACCGCCCGTACCGAAACCACTGCCTTACACATGAAGTAGCTGAGCGCTTTCACGGAATGTACCCAACTTTTGGCAGCGCGTGTGGGGCCCCACCCCGATACCCCACGCCAAAAATGAACGAAACCCGACACCGAACGCACGTTGCGTCACGTCCGGGCAGTATTTTAGGGTTTTTCGGGCCGGAAAATCGTAGAAAATGCAAACAGCGTCGAAACGCGACAAATTTTTGCGCGCATGCTTGCCATGCTCATTGTAACCCGTGAAAAAAAACTGAGCCCGTTGGTTGTAAATGATTAAAAAATACGACTATCATCAATGTGATCTTTTTGAATATGATGCACTGTCAGTAGACCCTTCGCTAGTTTGGAACCGGAGAAGACTCCTACTGACCCTACATCTCCTCCAAATAGAGTACATTGAAGACGGAGGCTTATTAAAATTGGACTACAAAATTATATAAACTAGTCAACGCCGTCGACGTCGAGCGATTTGGGACTAAGTTAAAGCACGACCGACGGTCAGATCCCGCCGCGTGGCACGATTGCGAACTGATCACCGCGGGCCCGACGCCAGTAATATCTCCAGGCGCCGTCGCTATCTGAGGGAATATTCCCGTCAATCGCGGACGTTGGGGCCCATTCACGTCGTGCATGCACTTTTTTCCCACTGGTGAGGACGACGCGCCCGATCTGATCGCTACACCCGACGTCCGCCCTGAAGCCGCGTCGGCCGCCACCGCCGCCCACACAAGTCGTTCCCCGTCCGCCGTCAACGCCCGCCTTCAACGCCCGCCGTCACCGGACGCCTTCACAGCCCTCTTTTATCCCAGCTGCCGCCGGCGTCGCCGTCGGATAGGTATTTTGTTCAATATGTGTACTCATAATATAACATCTCAGTTGCATGCAACGTGACATAGAAATTATTATATGCAGTATGGACATCGATGGTGCGATTGCATGTTCTGTAGAAAAGTGGGTTAGTCTTGTTAATAAGTTAACACCAAGTCAGCAATTTGCATTTTATGAAACGGAGATGGAGGGCATGTTACGAATACCTTCGGTGAAGATGCGTGATATTTTGCTTCCGTTTATGATTCAAGGTTACAATCCAAGTAGTAAAAAATTCATGATCCAAGAGACAGCTGGAAAGAAAGGGTTGATTTCACTGAGGCCTGATGATGTGTTTGCTATATTTGGTTGGAAGAATGAAGGAGTGGATGTTTCTGGTTTTTTGAGTATGGACCAAGGGAAAGCAATGAAAAAAGATCACATGCTAAGTGCAAGATGTCAGGTCGATAAAAAAGTTCAACTGGAACGCGTTCACTTTGCGGTTTTGTTTGTCGGAGATTGGTATGGTCTTGCAGCCCGGTCGTGTTAGGGAATGGCCACGTGGCAACCTAGCCCTTCTGCAGGTATGATATATTTATTAAATTAAACATTTGTATTATGTAATATTAGTCTAACACATGCTAAGTAATTGTTCTTTTGTTTTGCAGTATCTATATTGGGAGAAGGTGCAGCCAAGCACCAGTCCGCAATATGATCCGTTAGCGTTGTTGAGCCCCTTGATGAGGAACTGGAAAGAAGATGCAGCGGAGAAAAGAGACAAGTACGACTTTGATTATGGTCGTGGTGTTGGGATGGTACTACGTGTAATGTATTTTTTTTGCATTTAATTCCTGCAATAAATTGTTAATTAAAATTGAATGTATGATTCTTAATGTTGTAGATCGATGACACCATTACTGAAGATTACCGATTAAACAAAATTAGAGTGGAACAAGCTGAAAAAAACAAGAAAGCCAGTACGAAAAAGTCTAACATTACAGGAAGGAGAAAAGGTGCGAGTACATCTGAGGCTTCCGCTAGCCAGAACCCTATTATGGATCGGATTATGAATGAGCTAAAGCACATTCGTAAGGATATGCTTCGTTTGCCAGAGCTATGCGCACAGGTACAAGTTTCGTTTTGTTGCCATTCACTTTGTTTTTGGATGTGTTACCTAACTAACTACAAATTATTTGTAATCACAGAGGGTGATAGAGAAATTGAACAAAAGTGGTGCCTTCTACAAAGCCGGTGATATTGAAAAAGAAGAAGAGAATGAGTATGGTGATAATAGTGAATCTAGAAACTATGGTGGAGTCCC
Organism: Elymus sibiricus; assembly: GCA_039707655.1. NCBI lineage: Eukaryota > Viridiplantae > Streptophyta > Magnoliopsida > Poales > Poaceae > Elymus > Elymus sibiricus. The sequence goes on along the minus strand of CM077664.1, from coordinate 16,414,120 downwards.
TCGTAAAGAATGGGTATATCATGCTGATATGGACGATTTGAAAACGCCAGCAAAAAAGAATGTGCAAGAGGATGATGAAGATGATGTTCATGATTCTGAAGAAAAGAGACCTTATTATTGCACACCTGAATATTGGGATAGTTTCAAGGGTGATAAATATGATCCTATCGAAGTTCCTGAGGTATCAGATGAGAAATCCATTACATCTTTAGGAACAGATGAAATCGCATCACGTGGATCAGTTGGTTCTATTTGAGAAGATGAGGTACCGGAGGAGGTTGTTGGGAAACGGAAGCGCAAGGTATCAAACCTTGTGAAGTCTCCTTATGTGGTTACTAAACCGACGAAGCGTGCAAAACGTTCTGCAAAAGCAAGTGAGTTTTTTAATTTTTCAGCTTGTTGAAATTGTTATCGCGTACAACTTAGTACGTATCATTGATTTAGTAACATATTAGAGTTATGTGCTGCAGAACTATTCGAGAAAGAAGGCTTTCAAAATTCTAGTGATGACTACGATGTGGTGAAAGCGTCCGTTAAGTTTGTCCGTGCTTATGAGCACTCACCAAAACATAGAAAGAAGGAAATATTCAACGATGGCATGCGCGAAGGTCTTAGTGCAGAGAGGGCTTGTAAGATTCTTAACCATCAATGGCTAACCGGTGATGTAAGTTATTGCTGTGTTTTATATTATTGTTCACTGCAAATTGGAACTGTTATACATCCTTTACATTATTTTTAGGTTATCAATGCTTATTCATCGTATCTGTCGGAAGTAGTTGGTGACGATCGTCATATAATGGCGACCTGGCTAGTGAATTGGTTACTTGAATTTAGACCAGACACCGATCCCGGAAAAAATGAGAACGAAGTAGTGGCGAAGAAGAATGGACCCGTGAATAGATGCACTGATGAGTATTTAAAAAAAGATAAGGTAAGTTCGACTGGCTAAATGTATGCATATACGGGATATAAATAATAAAACAGTATGTGTTGATTGCATCGTATATTCATTGTGATGCAGACTTACATTCCTCTTAATAACGGAAATACCCACGGGGTTACGGTCGTCATGCATCGCCCGAAGGAAGAGTTTCAGGTTCTTGATTCTTTGATGTGACGCGAACTTGACAGTGATGTTAAAGACAAAGTTGAGGAGCTGGTACGGTATAAATTTACATGGGCCTATTGAAACTATCATTTCGTAAGTGAACTAAATTAAATCATTTGCGTGGTATCATTTATATGATCAGAGAAATCAACTTGGACAAGACATCCGTGATGCGAATGCGACAGGTGCTGTGAATTATCCGGATGTGTCTACCTGGCCTATTAAAACGTATAAGATGACACAGCAGGAAGATGGGTGCGTATATACTTTCACATTATTTTAATAGCTTACCTGAAATGCGTACTTATGAATCGTTCTATGTATGAACCAGCAACTCATGTGGAATATTTGTCCTTCGATGCTTTCAATACTGGGACGGTGAAAAATGGACAGGCCAATTTTCACAGGTCTGATTTTATTTCAAATGTGCATATTTAATTTAATTAATTATATAATACAATTCACATTGGACTAATATGAATTTTTAACAGCGGTCAATTGATAAATCGAGGGACTTAATGATTGCGCAGCTTATTTTTTCAGAGAGAAACACGCTCAACGATGTGAAAGACAAAGTTACCCGGCTTGCAAAGAAGAAATAAATGCGGCAAATTTTATGTAACAGAAAAATTTGTAGGCTGAAATGATATTTTCATTTATTTTGAGACTGATATTTTTTATGGAGAAGGCAATACTTGTTGAAATATTTAAGTTGAGGATGACATTTGGATTATTATTTTGTCTTTCTGCCGTCGTCTATGAAGTTGAATTACTCGTATTCATACTGTTCAAATCACCGACCACATATATAATTGCACTAAAAATAAAACAGTCGACGTTTTGTGTATTTATATATTGCTAAAAAAATATGCCCGCCCGGAGCACCGGCGTATCTTACTTTGCACGTCGATATCAAGCCAAAGGCGACAACAACGGCGTTTCGGAAACAGCATGGCGACAAACGGGCCAACAGGGCGGCCAAGACGGCCAGTTAACCGTCGGGTGAGTAGGGAAGTTCGAGTGGAGTGGCGACGTACCGTATATAAGCCGGTCGGCGCGCCGTTCGGCAGGCGAGGTGGGACTAAACATTCCATCGCGGTCGCTGTGTCGGGAGCGACGCGCGTGACCGCGTGGGCCGGCCCAATAAACCTTTCAAGCGCGACGACATACGACGGCCCAACAAACCTGCAGGGCGACGGGAACCGGCGCGGCTATGTTCTATGTTTAGTCCCACCTCGCCCGACGGAGGGCGCGACGACGGGCTTAAATAGCCGACGGCACACACGCAGTTGAACTCCTCTAATATACTCGCTGGCTAACGCCGTCCGACGCTGCCCTGTGGGACCGTGCCGTCGGTGCGGTCTGTCTATTTTCAGACCGGCCGGCGCACTGGTCAGGCTTTTTTTTAAAAAAAAACCTAGAAACGACGGCGGAATAAGCGACGGCTACAGTGCATCAACAGTGCACAACAGCAACAGTAAACAACGACAGCCAACTTCGTCTACAGTGCACAACAGCAACAGTAAACAACGACAGCCAACGTCGTCTACAGTGCATCATCAACACATCCAAATAAACAGAGTGAAAATACATCTCGCATAACACAGTCTGGCATCAACAACAGTCATAGCGGCATCGTAGAACATAGTCTGACATCAACAAAGTAAAATAAGTCTCGTATAACATAATCTAACATTAAGAAATTAAAAATGATCGAAGCAATCCATCAACAAATTGTCTTCAATCGAAGGGCTAAGTAATCTTCCATACTTCTGAATTCAAGCAAAGTTCCTGCATACAAAAACATTAAGATATGTGATAATCCACAAAAAACAACTAAATTTAACAACATGATTGACATGAACATGTGAAAATCGTACTTAGGATTTTGAGGGCATGTGGACTTATAATGACCCGGAAGACCGCACTGGCCACATAGACGTTGGCTTTTCTCATCAAAAGCTTTAGGTCTCCCATTAACATCTCCCTGTAAAATAAGGCATATAACCATGTATGTCAGTCAGTTATTATTTTAATATATAATATATGTAAGTTTCAAAACTTACTTTGCTCGAGCTGTCATCATGAGATGCATCAACGTGCCATTTGTCACTTTCATCATCCACAATATTCCCGTCCGCGTCCATCTGCGCACATTTAAAAAAAATACATGTAAGCGCTCATGCGGTTATTATGTCATTTCTTGTCCTACATATTTAAAAACATACCTGGAGTGCGCTTTCAGCAAATGAATCATTTATATCCATATCATCATCATTATCGTCATGTAGCTGCATGATGCAAAAAAAAATACATGTAAGTGTTTGTGCGGTTGATCGTTTTTTATGTTTTTATCAACGTTGATCACACTTACATTGCCACTATAAGATTCATCCAAACTCATGTAGTTCTCCTCAGCAGGTTCGTTCATATTCAGTGACGAGGATCCGTTGTCGTCGCCGTAATCATCGCCATCATAATCGCTCTCCTCCTCTATCTATACATGTATAAACAAATTCTAAGATCAATCGAACACCATGAAACATCATCCCTAAAATAATTAGTTCATCAAGTACAGTATGTCAAAATTATATTACGTGCACAACGAAATTGATTAACACTACGTCGCACAAAGGTTAGAGTCAAACCGACCTCTTGCACGGCGGCGAGGATGACAGATGGATCCATTTTGTCCGATGACGAACGCGCTGACTGCGTGACGATGCTGGCCGGCCGAGGCAGGCGTCGACGGCGTGAGGATGATGGTCGGCCGAGGCAGGCGGAGTCCGGGGAGGAAGGCGGCGACGAAGATTCACGGGTGGGCGGCCATCCGGGCGACGGCAAAGGAACGAGGCGGCAGCAGCAACGGCGGCGGGGCACGCGTGGCGGGCTGTTTGGGCGGCGACCGGGGCGACGTGGAGGGCGACCGCGACTACGTGGAGAAGGACTACCACCGCTAGGGTTATGGCGGCGGGCGTCGGCAGGTCATGTGACGTTTTTTTTTCCGATAACTATCGACGCGAGCGTGCAGACGTGCGGGCATACGGCGACCAGACGTCGGGTGCGGCATACGCGGGCGGGCATACGACGACGCGGGCGGACGTACGGCGACGGGTGCGGAATACAAGGGCGGGCGTACGTACGGCGGCGGGTGGGTATTCCTATACCCGATGTGAAATGACCATCCTACCCAATATACTTTTTTAGGGGGGAGGGGGTGTTTGTACCGAAGCACTCCTCCATGGTGTATCGTAAGGCGCCTGTCGCGCACAGCAAGGCCGGCTGCGTCCTCCGCTTCCTCGCCTCTGCCTGCCTCGTCTCCTCCCTCCTCATCTTCTTCTTCCACCGCGACAAGGGCGGCTTCACGCGCGTCGACATCGCCATCACTTATGCGCTGCTCCTCGGCGGCGTGGGGCTTGACACCGTCGCTGTCGCCGTGCTCCTCTCCTCCGACCGGATGCTCGTCTTCCTCGAGAAGACGCCGCGGCTGGCGTGGCTCGCGTGCGCCGTCAGGTCCGTGCGGCTTCGGCGCTGGTCAAAGATGCTCGTCTTCCTCGAGAAGACGCGGTGGCTGGCGTGGCTCGCGCGCGCCGTCAGGTCCATGCTGCTTAGGCGTTGGTCAGAGAAGACCTCGCAGCTGAACCTCGTCAGCTACTACCTGTTAAAGCCAGACACTTTCGGAGGCGGCCTCCGCCTCTGCTTGGGCGGCCCGCCGACGGTCCGGGCGCTCGCCAGGGTCGCCGAGACGCTGCGCGTCCGGGAGATCTTCGATGATTTTATCTTCATCCGGCGCGAGTGGCTCCGCTGCCAGGGCCACGACCAAGGGCAGGTGCAGGAGAAGAGCCTCCTCCTGGATTTCCTGTTCCATGGGCTCGAGGACAGGGCCATCAAAGCCAAGGGCATGGACTACGAAGACATGAACAAGGCGTGCAGCTGCCGTGGCGGGGAAGTCCTCAAAGACAAGGAGCTTCAGATCAGGGAGAACCTGACGGAAGCGACACGAGAAGCCGCAGGTGTGGAAGAGAAAGAGGAGGACATAAAAAAAAAAGGTGAATGAAAAGTTCGCCGTAATTACGGGCAGCGTGAACAGGGAGTTCGACGAGTCCCTGCTTCTGTGGCACATCGCGACGGACCTGTGCTGCTACCCGCTCAAGGCTACAGTGCCGAGGAAGGAGGAGAGCGAGATGAGGCAGATCGGCGAGACCCTGTCAGAGTACATGCTGTATCTTCTGATCAAGCAGCCGGAGATGCTGTCGGCGACGGCAGGCATCGGGCTGCTCCGGTACCGTGACACGTGCGCGGAGGCCAAACGGTTCTTCGAGTCGGCGGCGGCGTGGGACCCCAACCATGTTGATGCGCGGCGGATGCTGCTGAGCGTGAACACGACTAAGGAGCCGTCGGCGGTGAAGGGCGACCGGTGCAAGTCGGTGCTGTTCGACGGCGTGATCCTCGCCAAGGCTCCTAGGGAACTGGGCGGGGACCTTATGTGGGAGGTGGTGGCGAGGGTGTGGGGGGAGATGCTCACGTACGCGGCGGGCAAGTGCCGTGGGAGCACGCACGTCTGGCAGCTCAGCCGCGGCGGCGAGCTCATCACCATGGTCTGGTTCCTCATGGCGCACATGGGCCTCGGCGACATGTACCGGATCCACGAGGGAGACGCCAAGGCCAAGCTCCTCGTCCGTGACCAGTAGCCATTGCTCTGTTTTTTCCATCGATTTCTTCTACTCAAACGTACTGTACTGCTTGGGTTTCTCATCGCTGGTCGTTGTGTGTTTGTTATTTTTATTATTATCACTAGCTGTTAATTCCCAGTCGTCTGACGTCCGCGAATGTTTGCTCCCTGATCAGCTGTTCTTTGCGTGATGTATCTTGTGTCTGACGTCTTAGGCACCCACAGTGTTGCCTTTTGCAGCCTCTATAGTTGCCTCTAAGGCCATGGAGACGGCCTCCATACACTGTGAAGAGCAGCCTCTAAAGTAAATTTGCTTGGCGTCGCCTCTAACGTTGGAGGCAGCCTCCAAGGAATAAACAACGGAATTGGGACTTTAGCCTTGCATGCACCACATGTAGCAGGAAAAAGTGTAGAGAGAGAGGCAAGATATCGATTTTTTAGGTTCCCATGGGGTCCACACTAGAGGCATCACACACTGCGGAGGTTTTGGCCAAATTTAGAGGCTGGCTGTGGGGCCCGGCTTAGAGGCAAGCCTGCCTCTAACACACTGCTGATGCTCAAGTCCAGCATATGGATGCTTCGTTGTTCACACAGGGGAGTAGCAAGCTTGGCCCATTAAGCCGGCCTAACACGTGGATTTTGTCCAAATCTTTGCTCTCGTTACTAGTTTGGGGTTCCTGTGTTCTGACTTTTGATTTGTCCTTTTTGAACGCAAGACTTTTGATTTGTCTATTAGACGTCTAGACAAAAAAAAAAATCATGAGTTCTTGAGTTTGTGTCGGGTTGTTCCAACAAAAAAAATTCTTTCCAACAACTGCTGTTCTAGCGACTTAATTAATCTAGAAAAAATATCAGTGGTCTTTACTTACCTTTTTTTGCATGGACTATTGTTTTTAGCGCACACAAACTAATTTTAGATACGGTCAGTTGCACAAAACGAATTATGTGCAATTTTAGTGTATCAAAAAAAGTACAACAATAAATAAGTAAAGAGGAAAGAAAAACATGCACTCACTACAGGAAAAACACAGGTCGCCGAGCATCAGCGCGTACGCCGAGTGTCAAAACACGGGTTCACGGCTTACATCCAAGTAAGCCGAGTGACGAACAAGGAACACACGGCAAAATATATACAGGCAGTTGGCGGATGTCAATATAAGCCGAGTGGGCGCAAAAAAAGGCATTTGGCGTACAAAACATACTCGGCATATGCAGGAAGGCACTCGGCTTACAGCCACTCGGCAAAGTTGGCCGCCACGTGGCCATCACGGAGGGTTCAGACGGCGGCGTCATGGCGCCTGCTGTAAGCCGAGTACCCCGATAAACAACACTCGGCTTACAGTGGCCAATATTTCCATAACCATATTTTATGTGTAAAAAATTGTTTTAAATGTGGTCCATTGTATTTATATTTACTTATTGCATTTTATTTCTTTCCCTTTTTCTCACATATTCTCTTAGTTAGTTTCATCGCCCTTTCGATACGCCAATTCCGCGATCTCTCTCTCTAATTAATTACCACCATTTTGCCACTTTAAAGTTGTGGGGTATTACATTGTACTATCTAACCACCCCCCCCCCCTAGTATACCCATATTACAATCACAGGCAAAAAGATAAGTTGTTCCGAACCTTAACGCGATTTGATGAATATCTTGTTCGGTAAGCCCGAAAACGTCTACCCCTCGCTTTTCTTCGAAAAGAGGTCATTCCAAAATGGTTACCCCAAAATGGTTACCAAAAACCCAACCCTGATCCCTGCATAATGGTATCCTTATCTTGCGAGGACCTCTAGGGCCAGACTTGCGCTTCCTGCCGCTCTCTGAATCAATCACACAACATGTTGAGTGAACTAGTTGAGAAATATAGACACGGCTGTTTTCAAATATCACAGTATGTGCTCCGTTGGTTCCAAAGTCTGAAGGTATAGATATAGTTGTTTTCTTCTGTAATAAAGTTCAGACAGCAGTAATGCATTGTAGTACCTCCCAATACTTGTTTCAGATCTTCCTCACGCTCAACTCGGTGTCCTTTGCTGATGAACATGCTTCCAATACTTGTCAAAGCCCTAGACCGCTGGAAGGTTCAGGACGTAGGGTACTTGTGTTCCCCCACTTTGAACCGACGGCGGGGGGGGGGGGGGGGGGGAATCCTGTGAACGCATGCGCTCAAACTTGGTCTGGCATGTCACCATGACCTACCGTAAGACAGACCAAGAGTAATGCACCCCGGTCAAACCACTCTCGATACCGGTCAACGCCCTAGAACACCCGGGCCCATAGATGGGCGCGGCGTCGAAAACGACGCGAGGGAGGGTCCGAACACCACCACCACCTGCATATGGCCCAAATTTATGTATGAAAGGGTGGTGTGATGTTTAAATACCCAATGCACAACTTTGATGTGTCACCTCCCTCAAAAACCGGACAGCCCCGCAAGAAGGTTCAGGACGTAGGGTGCTTGTCCCCCCACTTCGAGCCGACAAGGGGGGATCCTGTGAACGCAGGCGCTCAAACATGGTCTGGCATGTCACCATGACCTACCGTAACACAGACCAAGAGTAATACACCCCGGTCAAACCACTCTCGATGCCGGTCAACATCCTAGATCGCCCGGGCCCATGGATGGGCGCGGCGTCGAAAACCGCGCGAGGGAGGGTCCGAACACCACCACCACCTGCATATGGCCCAAATATATGTATGAAAGGGTGGTGTGATATTTAAATACCCAATGCACAACTTTGATGTGTCTCCTGCCTCACAAACCGGACAACCCCGCAGGAAGGTTCAGGATGTAGGGTGCTCGTCCCCCCCACTTCGAGCCGACGGGGGCGGGGGGGAATCCGGTGAATGCAAGCGCTCAAACCTAGTCTGGCATGTCTCAATGACCTACCGTAAGACAGACCAAGAGTAACACACCCCGGTCAAACCATTCTTGATGCCGGTCAACGCCCTAGAACGCCCGGGCCCACAGATGGGCGCGGCATCGAAAACCGTGTGAGGGAGGGTCCGAACACAACCACCACCAGCATATGGCCCAAATATATGTATGAAAGGGTGGTGTGATCTTTAAATACTCAATGCACAACATTGATGTGTCACCTGCATCACAAACCAGGCAAACCCGCAGGAAGGTTTGGGATGTAGGGTGCTCGTCCCCCCACTTCGAGCCCACCGGGGGGGGGGGGGGGTCCTATGAACGCATGCATTCAAACTTGGTCTGACATGTCACCATGACCAATGGTAACACAGACCAAGAGTAATACACCCCGGTCAAACCACTCTCGAAGCCGGTTAATGCCTAGATCGCCTGGGCCCACAGATGGGCGCGGCGTCGAAAACCGCGTGAGGGAGGGTCCGAACACCACCACCACCTGCATATAGCCCAAATATATGTATGAAAGGGTGTTGTGTTGTTTAAATACCCAATGCACGACTTTGATGTGTCACCTGCCTCACAAACCGGGTAGCCCCGTAGGAAGGTTCAGGACATAGGGCGCTCGTCCCCGCACTTCGAGCCGATGGGGGGGCATCCTGTGAACGCATGCGCTCAAACCTAGTCTGGCATGTCACCATGACCTACCATAACACAGACCAAGAGTAATACACCCCGGTCAAACCACTCTCGATGCCGGTCAACGCCCTAGATCTCCCGGGCCCACGGATGGGTGCGGCGTCGAAAACCGCGCAAGGGAGGGTCCGAACACCACCACCTGCATATGGCCCAAATATAAGTGTGAAAGGGTGGTGTGATGTTTAGATACCCAATGCACAGCTTTGATGTGTCACCTACCTGACAAACAGGACAGCCCCGCAGGAAGGTTCAGGACGTAGGGTGCCCGTCCCCCCACTTCGAGCCGACGGGGGGGGGGGGAATCCTGTGAATGCATGCGCTCAAACTTGGTCTGGCATGTCACCTTGACCAACTGTAACACTGACCAAGAGTAATGCACCCCGGTCAAACCACTCTCGATGCCGGTCAACGACCGAGATCGCCCGAGCCCATGGACGGGCGCGGCGTCGAAAACCGCGCGAGGGAGGGTCCGAACACCACCACCACCTGCATATGGCCCAAATATATGTATGAAAGGGTAGTGTGATGTTTAAATACCCAATGCACAACTTTGATGTGTCACTTGCCTCATAAACCGGACAGCCCCGTAGGAAGGTTCAGGACGTAGGGTGCTCGTCCCCCCACTTCGAGCCGACGGGGGGGAATCCTGTGAACGCATGCGCTCAAACTTAGTCTGGTATGTCACCATGACCTACCATAACACAGACCAAGAGTAATACACCCCGGTCAAACCACTCTCGATGCCGATCAACTCCCTATGTCACCATGACCTACCATAACACAGACCAAGAGTCTACATAATTATTGCTACTGTAGTAATTATGTTTGTATCTTTTATTTTAAATTTTTGTGCCAAGTTAAGCCTTTGGGTTGTCGCAAATGCATGTTTGCTAGGTTCTGTGCAGAAACAGAAACTTTTGCGCCCAGTATTTGAATTATTTAGCTGTACTGGGAAGTGATCAATTCTTGAAATTTTTACACAGTACTTAATTACAAATTGTATGTTACTTGCTAATTTTTCAGAATTTTATGAGTTACAGAATTACATATTTAATTAGATCTTTACGTACTATTCTGTTTTTAACAGATTGCTGTTATGATTTGTTTGACTGCTTGTTTTAAGTTTTCCATGGTTTATATTGGGGGATATAAATTGAGGAACTGATAGGATACAGTAGCCATTACCTGGAAATAATTATGCATCTTGTATTGAAAGTACATGATTGGGAGATTTATTTTTAATGTACTAACCTATCTCACGAGTTTTGTTAAGTTCTGTGTGATTGAAGTTTTTAAGATCAAAGGGAGACATCGATATGAGATGAACAAGGAGTGGCAAGAACCTAAGCTTGGGGATGCCAAAGGCACCCCAAGGTAATATTCTAGGAGACTCAAGCATCTAAACTTGGGGATGCCCCGGTAGTCATCCCCTCTTTCGTCATCAACAATTATCGGTATGTCTCGATTGGACCTAAGTTTTTATTTGATCACATGATATGTGTTTTGCTTGGAGCGTCTTTTGCATTTATTTTAGTTTTGCTTACTGGTCATTACAATCATTGTTCTGGACACGCTTATTTGAGAGACACACATTGGTCTATTATTTATAGAATGCTCATTAGTCTTCACTTATATCTATTTGAGTTGAGGCATGCATAGAAATTTTCTCTTGTACTTCACTTATATTTGTTTGAGCACGGTGATAAATTATGTTTTTATAGAAAAGATTAGGACTCTCTTGGATCACTTATATCCTTTTAGAGAGTTGAATAGTAATTGGTAATTTTGCATGAATTATATGTTGGTCCTAAAAATAATTGGTATGTAGAAGTTGTATAAAAAAACTGGCTTGAACTTACAGATCATTGAACTAGATAATTGGGTTCCTTGCAATAATTTTGAGATAGGGAGTGGGTGATTATTTTTCTGTGGCCTTAAGGACTTGCGCGAAATAGTGAAAAGGTGTCACAAGGTCGTACACATTAATACTTGTGGTCGTTTAAGTGAAATTGATTATGAAGGGTCTAAGTTGAAGAACATAGTAAGTAACCACCTTTGTAGAATGGGCCGGGAAGCCTAGGGACTTCAGTTCATCAAACTCACCCCTTGGAGTGATCAGTCTCGTGGTTAACTCGGTGTAGACTATGAAGTATTAGCGAGATGTTTTGGTTTATGAGTTGCGGTCTTTAAAGCACTTCCACCTATCCATATTTTGCTAGCCTCTTTGGTACCATGCATTGCCCTCTCTCACCTCGAGACATGGTGCATACTTCGCCGGTGCATCCAAACCCCGTGAGATAATACGCTCTCTCACACATAAGCGTCATTATATCTTCCTCAAAACAGCCACCATACCTACCTATTATGGCATTTCCATAGCCATTCCGAGATATATTGCCCTGCAACTTGCATTGTTACTATTCATTACATGACTTGAGCATTCATTGTCATTTTGCTTTGCATGATCATAGAGCTGACATGATATTTGTGGCAAGGCCACCTTTCATCATTATTATACATGTTACGCTAGATCATTGCACATCCTGGTACACTGCCAGAGGCATTCATATGTAGTCATCATATTGTTTCATATTATGAGTTGTAAGTAAAATAAAAGTGTGATGCATTTCTAGAGTGTGCCCCTACCAGTGAGGAATAAAAAAAACAGAGAAAAAAAGGAGGAGGCCCATGATTCCTCGAAAAAGAGGGGAGGAGGCCAATGAGCCCTAGAAAAAGAGGCCAAAATAAGCCAAAAAAAAGAAGAAATGAATAGAGAGAAAATGAGAGAGCGTGTACACTACTATCCTTTACCACACTTGTGCTTCAGAGTAGCACCATGTTTATCATATAGAGAGTTTTCATATTATTACTTTCATATGCTAGTGGGATTTTTACATTATAGAACTTGGCATGTATATTCCGATGACGAGCTTCCTCAAAATGCTCGAGGTCTTCATGAGCAAGGAAGTTGGATGCACACCCACTTAGCTTCATTAGGAGAGCTTTAATACACTTATAGCTCTAGTGCATCCATTGCATGGCAATCCCTACTCCTCATATTAACATCGATTGTAAGGCCTCTCCATTGCCTAACAATCAAGCCGTGTTGATGTGAGACTTTCTTATATTTTTGTCTTCTCAATTGAATCCCCATCATCATTCTATTTGCCATCCAAAGTGCTAAGACCGAGACTTGTAGTCCTAACGTTGAACGAAGTGCTAAGTAGTTGAAAAGGGCTCATCATGAGTTTTGTTACTTGACCGACGGTCTGGGTCGTTGTTATGATAAGATGCTTGAATATGATAAAACCTTGATTGATTGGGGACATGTATATTACATTATAAGTATTAATTTGTATTACTTGAAACACATTGATTCATGAAAAGCAATAGTAATTTTGTTTACACATTCTTATATTACTTGCTTATTGACGAATATAGATTATTGCTTTGAATCACTTTTGTCCTAAGTTCATACCACAATTGTTACATCATTTGATCAAGAACATGCTAGGTAGCATTCAACATAAAAAATTATCTTGTTTATCATTTTCATACTCGAGGACAAGCAGGAATTAAGCTTGGGGATGCTGATACGTCTCGAACGTATCTACAATTTTTTGATTGTTTCATGCTATTATATTATCACTTTTAGATGCTTTTTATATCATTTTATATTATTTTTATAGACTAACCTATTAACTAAGTGCCCAGTGCCAGTTCCTGTTTTTTGCTTGTTTTTAGTTTCGCAGAAAATCATTATCTAGGAAGGTCCAAATACGATGCCAATTTTTGACGATTTTTTCTGGGCTAGAAGGAGACATCGAGGAGACCCACGAGGCTCCCACATGGGCCCATGGCACGGCCAGGGGGTGGCCACGTCACCTGCCCATGTGGGGCCCCTGAGCCTCTGTTTGACCTAATTCTTCTGCCTATAAATCCCATAAATCCCGAAACCATTCGTGAGCCATCCAGAAAAGAAATAGCGCTGCCTCAAGCCTCTGTTCCGAAGCGATCCCATCTAGAGCCCTGTTCCGGAGATTTGCTGGAGGTGGGAACCATTGCCGGAGGCAACTTCATCAACCTTGCTGCCTCCATGATGATGTGTGAGTAGTTCCTTCAGGACCTACGGGTCCATAGTAGTAGCTAGATGGTTCTCTCTCTCTCTTTTGGATCTTCAACACCATGCTCTCTTTTGAGATCAATCCGATGTAATTCTTGCAGTGTGTTTGTTGGGATCCGATGAATTGTGGATTTATGATTAGATTGTTCATTGAAATCAATTGAATCTTTTGAAGTTTCTTTGTTGTATAATTAAGTAGCTATGTATGCTTTCTGAGTTATTCGTCTTCTCTAGCCAAGATAGATGGGTATTCTTCAGAGGGAGTGGTGCATAGTAGTGGGTTCAATCTTGAGGTGCTCTAATCCAGTGATAGAAAGGACGAAGACACGTATTGAATTGTTGCCACTAAGGGTAAAACCACGTGGATTTATCATATTGCTAGATTTCTTTCTATCTACATTATGTCATCTTGCTTATTGCGTTGCTCTATTTTTCATTGAACTTAATACCTTGAGATGCATGCTGGATAGCGGTTTCGGGGTGGAGTAATAGTAGTAGGTGCAGTTGGATAACGGTCTACTTATGATGGATGTAATGCCTATACAAGATTATGCCATGAATGATCATAGTTATAAATTGCTGCTTTTCTGTCAATTGCCCAACAGTAATTTGTATACCATGCCACTACCTGCTTTCGAGAGAGATGCCACTAGTGAACCTATGCCCCCCGAGTCCATTCTCTATTAATATTTGCATTTACACATTTGCTCTTTTATTATCTTCTAATATTTTTTGCCGTTTGCCATATCATTATCTATCACTATTTGGTTTTAATCTTGAAACTAGCAAGACAAGGGGATTGACAACCCCCTTGCCAAGTTCGGAGCAAGCTTTTATTTTGTTTGTGTGTAGGTGCTGCTTATCTTGTTAGCTTGTTGAATCCTACTGGTTCGATTAAACCTTGGTTCTTAACTGAGGGAAATACTTTCTGCTACTGTGCTACATCACCCTTCCTCTTCGGGGAAATCCAACAACTCCTACGGGAGTAGCAAGTAGCAACCCACAGGTTGAATAAGCGAGCCTTCTACTAAAGAGAGAAAGTGATAGGGTTGGGTATTCTTCATTTATTCTTTAACATTGCAAAATTAAGTTTGACACCGGGACCGTTGTCGCAGGTGTCTCGTGCAGGAGGATGGTGCCGTGCCGCCCTCCCGCAAGCGGGTTTCGTGGCGTTCGACTTCGGGAGTCGGCTTGCTACGATGCTGAGATCACATGCGATGGTGATCGGCTGTGGCTTGGCACATTTGATACCCCCGAGTGATGGTGTCCTGGACTAGGGGGTACTAACCACGTCAGCCTACCTATCATGGACTGGGCTGAAGATCCCCAGATGAATGATAAGTGGGCCGAATCCACTTATCTCACGGCGTCACCAGCTCGGGACCGTCTACCCGAGATCCGCCGGATTTAACCCCGACATTGGTGGCCCATGCAGGTCCCGCTGTGTGGTCTAAATAGCTCGATGGCTCATCTTCAAATCAACGACAGTATTGGCTATGGGAAGACCTTCTTCCCCGGACAGCTTTTTGTCTTTGGCAGCATCACGCTTTACACCGATTCGACTGGCCACCTCGTCCAGAACGAAAATTTCGCCCCAGGCCAGACCATCAGGTTTGGAAATCTGGAGTACGCTGCGGATGCCCGCGACGAGCTTTTATTTTTAGGCTGGGTGTCAGACCAGTCCAAAGACCTTGCCGACACCTTCATGCTGATCCCAGATTTAATCTCGGATCTGGACACTAGAGCTGAACACTACCTCAACGGATCAGATGTCAAGTTTGACCAGCGAAACCTCCGAGGCCACGTCAGTTGGGACCTCGGGCAGATTATGGCTAAGCCCGGCCTTCAGTTAGGATATGGGCGAGGCTGACAAAGAGCTTCTGGGCGAGATGTTAGATCGGACCCAGTGCCTAGCAATCTCAGATGATCAAACCACGGTTTACAATCAGATCTAGGAGAAATCTGGAGGAGCTGGAATTTTCAACCAACCCTCCACCCACCTAGTCGCTACCATCGAGGATTTAACCGACGTTCTAGCATACGCCTCCGACGAGGCCACCAACATGGATGAAGATGTCTGTGACATATCAGAAACTACTCCACCACCTGCCATCACTCATACCGGCGCGTGGGCCGCTACCTCCACCTACGATGTATACATGGTGGACACCCCCAAGGATGGGGGAGGAAGCACAAAGCCCCCAAACACCGACGTAAGGGCCGCCATAATGGGGTCACTGGTAACGGTGGCACAAGTAATGGTGGCACTGAAAACGGTGACGCTACCGACAACGATGCCGCTCAAGACGGCGCCGACGACCAGAATGCCGGCAATGACGTCGGCACTGGCAATAACGGCAATGATATGGTCAACGGGGACGATGATGACCCCGAAGACGACGAATATTTTTCAGAGCCCGAGGAAGATAGAAGCCTCGGTCCCGACGTATATGATGTGATCGAGGAGCCCCTTGAGGCAACTCAGCTCGAAGCATTCCACAGGCGCTTAGCCAGCACGGGCAAGGGCATCAAGCAAAAGTCTCAGCGGCTTAAATCTGAGCAAGACGAACTTAACAACAGATGGGTCGAGCTCCTCAGAGCAGAGCAAGTGCTCAAGGGCAAGCTTGAGAACACCGGAGCCAGTCTGTCTTCTCCCTGATGAGTCCAATTTATGTGATGATTTTGATAGTTATTTTGTGCCTAGATGGTAGGCTTTGTGGAATTTTACTGTGTTCGTGCACTTCTTTTTGTTATTATTCCTCAGGTAACGCCCTTTGGAACAAATAAATCCATATGGAAGGAATCCCAGTAAATTATGGTGGAATCACGATATTTAATGTGATAATCAACTACCATAAAAGAATAAAGCAAAGGGGACCAAGGAGGAGCGCATGCGGCAGCGCTAGAGCTAAAAGATGGCCTACCATACGAGCGCGCCCTCTCGTATGGGCGGTCGTATGAGGTGCCAGGGGAGCCGCCTCGTCCACTATTTTCACCCCGTGGAATCGGATAAGAGAACAGACGCACAGACACAAGAGAAACTCATACAAAAGGCAGAACCCTAGCCTCCGAAGCGATCCGGAGGAGGGATTGGCAAGGAGGAGACCGCCATCTTCATCACCAACCTCAAGGGAGGCTGCAACATCATCTCCACTGTCATCATCATCATCATCCACATCCATCTCACTATAACATTAGGAACCATATTGGATCAACTTGTGTGTTACGTGTGTAATCCATTCATGTTCACAATCAGCACCCTTATGATGTTCATTGCCTCCATGTGTGAGTAGTTTCCCTAGTTCTTGGGGATATGGACGAACCCTAGTGTGTAATAGATCATTTGGTATTAGGATTTAATATCCTCTTTGCCTGTTTATGTTAATAGTCTTCTTGATGTTGGGTGAAGTCGACCATCCAACATATGCCAATTTTAGACGGATGGTTATTACTACTGGCGAACCAGTTGGTTGCGGAGGTAGGTACGTGACAGGGCCTATCTCCCGTCATCCCGGATCATTGCAGTAGGGAGTAAAATAGAGACCAGTCATAGGCTGCGTCCACGGGGACCTTTTCCCTTTAATCACCGTTTGATAACCGGAGTGGGGAAGAATGGTGGTGGCGTATGTGATTCGGGGCTGCTGCGTGTATGCACGTATCTGTACCGGCTCTGCCCACAAATAGAAATATGCAAAGTGGCTTAGCAATCCAACGTAGCATTGTGTTTAGGCACCGCTATTGATGCACGCTAGTGGGGAATCCAGACTCCCTGGGAATGCTTTAATTTCATTGGTTTCAACGCTCTTGTTTGCAATACTTGTTATTCAATTCCATTCCAGTATTTTACTTTTATGCTCGCTACACCGTTTCCATCATATCACTACTACTTTGGACTTCTTTCAACTTGCAGGCATAGCTATTTAACACATTCAAGAGACAAAAGATTGATTCCTGTGCTCCATGTGGGATCGATACTCTTACTTCGAAAAGGCTACAACTAAACCATGTGCACTTGTAGGACATCAAGTTTTTTCTGGCGCCGTTGCCGGGGAGTTGAGCCCTTTTGATCATTGTTTTAAGTCTGGTTTAATTGCATGTACTAAGTTGTTCGCAGGTCTAGAGCCAACATGGCTGAATTTGGGCATTATTACCAACTCGATGCCCTGTGACTTACCGGACCACCTATGCAGGAAATATTTACACCACGGGGTCCCAACCCAACCGTTGTAGCTTATGAGGTGAATCCAAGCATTCTTGAATTATTGCACAGTAAACAATTCAAAGGTGAGGAAGCTGATGACAATTACCAACATTTGCAATTCTTCGATGATATATGTGGGGCATTTAAATTAAATGCTTTTAGACCTGATGATATGAAGCTCAAGTTATTCTCACATACTGTAGCAGCTGCAGTAAAAGCATGGTTAGTGTCTCACCCTGCAGGTACCTTTGACACATGGGATAAACTGTTAGCAGCATTTCTATCATGATACTATCCAGAGATGAGGTCCTATAAGGCTAGACGCTGGATTTTGAATTTCCGACAGAAACCCGGAGAGAGCCTGATAAAGGCATACCAAAGGTACCAAACTCTACTTAATGATTGTCCGCATCATAAACTCCCAGATTGGCTTGTGTTAAATTTCTTTTATGGAGGACTTCGGGATGATTCCAGGGAGGAATTAGATTTGGCTTCGGCAAGTTCTTTTACTACTAGTTCGGTACCTAGCGCTTGGGAATTATTAAACAATAAACTAGCCAATCATGAAGCTTGGGGGAGTGATAAGGAAGAAGAGGGTAGAGTTGAAATAGATTTTGACTACATAAAAGCTTATTTTAATTCAGGGAGAGTTAGTAAAGTTAGTGATGAACTTTATCTTGACCCTGATGTTGTGCTACGACTTGTTAAAAGTTATGCTGAGCATATGGACCTTCCTAAGAAAAAATGGGAGTGTTATACTAATGAGGACCCCGAGGAAGAGGTTGTTGTGGAAACCTTGGAGGTGGAATCATCGGTAGGTCCTATAAATGATGATTATGAGCCAGTGCAGGAACTACCCTTTCCATGGAGGAAGGCACGGTTAGAACATAAGTGTAAGGTGCAAATGCAGCAGAAGGAGGAGGATAAAAATGTATGCTCTGTCCAGGTAAAGCTACAAGAGAAGAAAAAGAAGGAAAAGCAATCTGAGACTAAAATAGCCGTCAAGGAGAAAGAGGTAACATCTTTTGTAAAAGGTTGCGTCAGAGCAACTGATACAGGTAAACCGGTGGTACCTTGCTATTTCGGTAGTACTTCTTATTTTGGGCTTTGCGACATGGTTTCTTCCATTAATGTGATACCTTATACTCTTTACGCTAAACTTCATGATGAAATCTATTCTTGTGATCTTCAGACTACATATATGGAGATAAAACTAACAGACGGTACTCTATGGAAACCCTATGGCACAGTACCTGATGTCTATGTCATCCTCGGAACTCTTACATATCCTGTAGATTTTGTTGTTATGGAAATACCTGAAGATGATTTTTGTCCTATCATTTTTGGAAGACCCTTTCTAAATACTGCAGGTGCAAAGATTGACTGTAAAAGGGAAGTTGTCTCTCTCAAGTTCGGGGAAGAGGTAAGAGAGTTTCATTTTTCAAGATTCAAAAATCACCCCCAACCTCGAGAGCATGATGACAATGAAGAAAGTACCATTGAACAATTGGCCGCAATTAATTTCGGGATGCCAGCAGATGAGCTTGAGAGAAGTCTAGCTGACTATGAACAAAGCCCTGAAGATCCCGCTAAGGTGGAAATTGATCAACACCTGAATGAAGCACCGGTGCAAGATTCTATCACAAATGAACAATATGAAGTACCAGAGAAGAAGGAGGATGAGGAACCTCCACCTCCTGAATTAAAACCCTTGCCTAAGGAACTAAGGTACGAGTTCTTGGATGAAACAAATAAATATCCTGTAATTATTAGTACTAATCTTTCAGACAAGGAAAAGGTTAGACTCATGAAAACCTTGAAAAGCTTTTGGATATTCCATGGATGACTTAAAAGGGATAAGCCCTTCCATATGCACGCACCGTATATATATGGAGGAAGGAGCTGTACCAGTGCGCGAGCATCAAAGGAAGTTAAGTCCAGAAATGAAGGAAGTGGTAAGAAAAGAGATTCTTTGCATACTTGATGCAGGTATTATATACCCAGTATTTGAAAGTAAGTGGGTAAGTCCAGTTCATTGTGTGCCGAAGAAAGGAGGGTTTACAGTAGTTCCTAATAAGCATAATGAACTAATCCCCACTAGAACAATAGTTGGGTATAGAATGTGTATTGATTTCAGGAAACTCAATAAGGAGACACGCAAGGATCATTATCCCCTACCCTTTATTGATCAAATGCTGGAAAGATTGGCAAAGCATACTCACTTTTGCTACCTAGAAGGATATTCGGGATTCTCACAAATAGCGGTGCACCCTGAAGACCAAGAGAAAACTACCTTCACTTGCCCCTTTGGTATGTACTCCTATCGTCGTATGCCATTTGGCCTATGCAATGCACCAGCTACCTTTCAGAGATGTATGAATGCTATATTTGCTGATTTTGTTGAAAAGATCATGGAAGTCTTCATCGACGATTTTTCTGTCTATGGAACTTCTTTTGATGATTTCCTTCACAACCTTGATAAAGTTTTGTAGAGGTGTGAAGACACCAATCTAGTTTTAAATTGGGAGAAGTGCCAATTCATGGTTAACGAAGGCATTGTACTGGGACATAAAATATCCGAAAAAGATATTGAGGTGGATAAAGCAAAAATAGATGCTATAGAAAAACTTCCATATCCTCGAGACATAAGGGGGATAAGGAGTTTTTTGGGACATGCTGGCTTTTATAGACGCTTCATTAAAAATTTCTCCAGTATCTTGAAACCTTTGACTAACCTCTTGCACAAAATCGTTCCATTTGTGTTCAACGATGAGTGCAAGGCCGCCTTCCAGAAACTGAAACGAGCCCTGCTCACTACACCTGTTATTATACCACCAAATTGGAGCCAACCTTTTGAGGTGGTATGTGAGACTGACGACAACGCGGTAAGTGCGGTGTTGGGCCAACGAGAAGGTAACAAGTTCAACATTATTTATTATGCTAGTCATACCCTTACTGAAGCTCAAAGAAATTATGCTAAGAATGACAGAGAGATGTATGCAGTAATTTTTGCTTGTGAAAAGTCTAGGCCCTATATCACCGACACCAAAGTCTTATTCTATACAGATCGTCAAGCGATAAAGGAGGTCCTTAACAATAAGGAATCAAAACCCCGATGGGTTAGATGGTCTCTTCTTTTGTAGGAATTTGACAGTGAGATATGGGATCGTAAGGAGATAGAGGAGATGTTAGTTAATATCTCGCTCTTTGAAAAGGAGCAAAATTATCAAGAAGCAGGGATATGTATCCCCTATGGTATGATTGTGGCTTTAGATAAAACTTCTACACGTACCTTCGGAGATACTGAACCCCCATTTATCGGCTTGGAAGAACCGTTCTTCAAACTAAGAGTAAGGGAAGAGAGAGATCTTGATTTATTTGAGTGTACTAATTCTTTGCATCCCACCAAGTTTCAAAGAACATCTTCATCACTTCGACCTCGAGGAGTGAAAAAACCAGGAACAAAGACGTTCCTTAAAAACAAAGGATGCGCGAAGCGTTGCCAAATTGCGGAGAAATTATGCAGGTTCGCTTGAAAGTATCAAATTTTGTCTTTTCACCTTCGTTTAATTTTTTCTGTTAAGTTTTCTCTGTTTTTTCTGGTCATACGAGCGAGTATACGACCACTCTTGGTCATATGCTACGCCATCGTTGGATCTGTATCTCTTGGTGGCATTTACGATAAATCGAACGACCATCCATGAGACCACCTGCGCTCGTATGAAGGGCCGTCGATCATTATGTCACGAAAGGACTAATAATTGCCAAAAAAAAGTGTTTTCCTTTTGCAGGTTAAGGAAGTCATACGATCATTCATGCGAGTAGGCGTAGTCGCATACTATGCCATCGTCTGTTCTGTATACGAAAAGGTCTGCCGAAGGATGTCGTACGAGCACTCATGCGATCACCCACGCTCATATGGAAAGCCGTCAATTGTGATTTCTTTCTGACCCTTAACATAATTTGCCTGATTTTATTTGGTTTGTTTCCGATTCTCTTTAACTTCCTTATCTCACGATTACCTATGACCCTGACCTCTTATATACAGAGCCCTTGCCTCCTTCTTCCTCAAAGCTAACAAATTAATCTAGCCCAAGTCTTTTCTAGCTTTGAAGTGCAGGAAGCAATGGCCCGGTCTTGGGACGAGAGGCAAACCTCTTCTCAAGAGAAGGAGGACCTGGAGCTCGATGGATATGTCTCTCCGGCAAGCAAGAGAGAGATGACCCGTCGTGTTCGCGATTGGTTCTCCTCAGAGGAGGAGCCGGAAGAGGAAGAACCTTTCAAAGATCAAGAAGAGGAACAGAAGAAGCCGGGGGCCATCCCCATCGTGTCACTCAAGGTCATTACCATCATAGATCGACTCGACTTCATCAAAGGCACTCCAATCATCATGGATAAGTGCGGTTTTAGTAACTACACTATCCATGAGCCGACGGGAGAATCTCAGGAGATCGATCCCAAGGCGCATAAGGGGCACACCATCGGTGCACGCAGAACAGTCAGGCTCCCAAGGAAGAGATGCATCCCCAACCTTACTCCTTCTGCTCAGCCCAAGGTACATCCTAATAGCTCTAAGCTTGAAACTAAAGTTTTGACTGAGCAAATCAGGGAGATGGAGGTGGCGCTTGCCTCCAAGACTCATGAGGCACTGAGTACAAGCCTGAGAATCATCGCCAACCAAGATGAGATGTTGCACATGTACCAGTCTCGCATCACAGACCTTGAGGTGGCCAATAAGCTTATGATTCACGCACTCACCAACGTCACCAAACTTTCTTCTGAGAAGAACACTGGTACTGTCATGGTTTTGACACGGCAGATGCCCTTGTGAAAGGACTTAGAGATGAGGCCATCGCACAAGTGTGGAAGCTTAACGGGGTTGATCGGGAACGAGAAGACGCCGGGTTACCCAGGTTCGGATCCTCACGGTGGAGGTAAAAGCCTACGTCCTGCTTGATTATATTGCTGTGGTTCTCGATTACAAGGATGCAGATTCGCTAACCTAGCTCTCGATGAGATTGCAACTTAGCCTTTTTCGTACAGGTGCTCCCCTTTATATATACAGGTGGAACCCTAGATTACATGAGAGTCCGGATCGTCCTTTGACCCGCCTCCTACTCTTTCCTACTTGTTCTCCAAGTCGGTCTTCTCACTACTCATATTCTCATGAGCCGGCCCACTGCTTAAGCCGGCCCATCCTTGACATCCTCAACATTTTTGATCTCCGACCGCAGGATCTTGGCCCCAACTCAATCACAAATATATGCCAATTTCAAGTCTTCTGCGAAGTGTATCCCCAAATAGTGCCAACTGTCCTTCTCTTTCGAGAATTTTTCTACATCAACCATCAGACCGAGTTCACCGATGGCCCTAGTATAGAACTTGGTGGCGTTTCCATTCAAAGGCGAAGAAGCACCCCCTTTCCTGAGGCCCAGCTGGCGAGTCATCCCAAGGGTTGGAATAAGACTTGGTTCTATTGCAAGAACACTGCCCCTCAAGATGAAAACCCCTTGCCGGGTTACAGATTGGACAGGCTCAATGCCACCCTTGCCTTCCCGGGTTGGCCATCAGCAGAGGAGCGGAAATAGATTGCTCCAATTTATTCCAAGATAAGAGCTTTGGCTGCTAATGGCCTCACCGGGGTCGACCTGACCCGGTGTTGGGTAAGTTGGCGAATTCAGCCCCTTAGCCACAGGGGCGACTTGATGTGCAACTACACTGGTGAGCCGGCTGATGTTCAACGCTTTAGCCAAGTTAATCTATCTGCGAGTGACATCAACAAGGTCACCAAGAGGTTGCTAGGAGAGCCCCAAGATAAATGCAACAAAACTGGGCTAGCTCCCTTCTGCTTGACCAATCCTGTGCCTTCAGTAAGTACTCATACCCTCTTACTCTGTTGTTTGACTTGCTTTTTTCATCTCAATCATAATCACCGACTCATCTCAAACGCAGGCAGATGACAAGTTTTGGAAGAGGAAGAAGCCTCGACAACCCGCCTCTGTTCCAACGAAGCAGCAGGATGAGCCGGCTGCAGAAGGCGAGGCTGAGGTAGAACTTGACTCACTTGGTCATCTTTTTATTCAACTTGCTGACGCCCCTTCTCTTCAGGATGAAGCCGAAATTAGCCACACCAACGAGCCGGAGGTAACCTTGATTTCTTCTGATTCTGATTCTCCAATTCCTATTCGGAAGAAAACCCGAGCTGTGATCCGCAAGGTTCGAAGGAAGCCCCGGGTTGCGGTTCGTAAGGTCCCTTTTTCCCACCAGGATGCTCATTTGGATCCCAAATTTGTTTTGAAGAAGACTCATCAAGCCGGGACCTCCAAAAGGAAGACCCGGAGCAGTGAAGGCAAGTTAAGCGGCGGGCTTCCATATGAGCCGCCATCCTGTAAGGCGCGAGCTGAGGTGCTTCTTAGTCCAACTTGCTCTTTTCCTCTAGCTGACCGTTTTAAGGAACCCTTACATTTAAATGACTCGGCATATCAGACGTCCCATTCCTCGGGTGAGTCAAGCGCGACGTAGGCGCCGGCTTTCAACATCAACCTTGGGTAAGCAAATACTGACATAGCAGTTCCTTAATTCTTCCCCCCTTCAAATGAATAACTCCTTTGTTTCTTGTACAGTGCCAAAGCTATCAAGAAGAAAGCACCTGCCGGGTCATCTGACCCGATCATTCAACCAGGCCCTCAAGGAGAGGGATCGAGAGGTCACCTTGGTCACCCAGAACGAGCCGGCAGCCCAAAACAGCCCGGCTCATGCATCCTCTCCTGCTCAGGAGAGGGAAAATATAATTGAAGATCAACCCGCCCCGCAGCCCGAGGCGCCGGCTCAAGAAGAAGTAGTGGTGACGAGCGAGTGGCAAACTGCTGCACCAAAATCCTCCACTGCTCTTACCAAAGTTCCGGCCAAGCCTGATACGGCCCCGAAGGACAAGGGGAAGACGGCTCTTGAGTTTTCTACATTTGAGGACCAAGATGCCAGTACCCTGCATCGGGCTGTGCTGACCCGGCTGTCTGAAAGCCGGGACACAGAGATCGCCATGATAACGTCTTTGAAGCGTAAGTATGAGGTAATTTGCACCCTTCATTTTGTACCATATATATATGTAGCCCCCAAGGGCCGGGTCATTGTGGAATGATGACCCGGGACTTCAAAAGTAAACTTGTATGCATAACTTCAATCGGTGACCCCAAAGGCCAGCTCGCCATTCATGACGGGCGGGTCTTCATAACTTGTAAGCCGGATAGATCAATTTATGCATTAGCCCCCAAGTGCCATGTAGAGTGCTTGCAGCTGCATGGAACTTGCCTTACGGGTTTTGAAGCTCGAAAACATGTAGCCCCCATGGGCTGGGTTGTCCTTCAGGGCGGCTCGGGTCATACATGTACATGTGATGTATAACAGACTGCTCTGCAGGAAATGCTGGATCAAGTAGAAGCCCAGGCCTCCTGCTTTCGAAAGGAAGCCAAGAAGGAGAAAAAATTGCGCCAAGAATATGAAGAAGCCGCCGCTGAAGCGAAGAAGTCTTTAGTCATTGTAAGGAACACCTTGCAAGAGACAGAGGCCGAAAGAGCCGCCCAAGCCGCGCGAGCTGAAGAGGCCGAAGCCAAACTTGAGCCGGCAACTCAAGAGCTGACGACTCTAAAAGGCCAGATCACCGCCATGTGCCGGGCTATCTTTGGTAAGCAAAACAGACCGCCATGCCCCAATAGCTCCGGCTTAAATACGCCAAGCCGGCTTGACTGATGGTGTATATTTATGTTTGCAGGCCAAAAAAATCAAACTCTTGTTCAGTAGCCGGTGGTGAAACTGAAGTTGGTCTACACCCTGGTAGAACAACTGTACATAGGTGGCTGTCGCTGCATAATGGCCGCCAAGAACACCAAGGCACTGCCTCAGCTGATTGCAGATACACTGAAAGAACTATCAGTCGTGCCCAAGTGGTTCGAGGACTAGAAAAGGGCATGCTGCCGCGCTGGGGCTCTGATCGCACTTGCTCGAGCCAAGGCATACGTGCCGGAACTTGATCCGGCTCAGGTGGCAGGCGGGTATCCAGAGTTCAATGTGTACGATTCGCCATTTACCAAGAGGGACTTCCAACGCTGCATCAGAGAAACCCGAGTTGCCGCCACCGAAATTGCAGAAGAGACCGATCTGACCCAGTACCAGGCGCCTTACTCCAAGGAGAATGAGCGGATAGAGCCACCAAATCATGAGCCGATGGCCCTAACCCGTACGCTTAAGCCATCCTTTGCTCCAGAAGTCGACCCTTCCTCCCTGATATCTGATGATGCTCTATTTGAGGTGTTACGCTCAATTCAGTGGTCGACCGGCGACTCAAGCCAAGAAGTGTAGGATGATGACGGCCGCGAAGAGCCGGCCCATGGTGCTTCATCGGGCGCTGGCGCCAGCTCTGACCCGGCAATATAGAACGCCGGCTTATCCTTTGGGAGGCAGAACTTGTAAAAAAATTGTCGTGGCCGCAGTTGATGGGCGGCTTGTAATAGCGTAGCGTCAAACACTTGTTACTGATGCCAGTGCCATCGCGTACTGTGTTTGCTGACTGCCTGTAAACACTGCTTCTGTGAATCCTCCTTTTGGCTTTGAGAACCGGTTTTGCAATAGAGTGATTCTGCCAAAACAATAACAATTGCATGTAATGGTTACTGATGAAATCATATTGAACGAGTAATCTTTGTTACTGTTTGCAATGAATCAAGAATATTAAATGGAGCTAAGTAAACGCTATGCATGGATGTATGCATGTATGCAGAGATGAGATGAGTGCAACAAAAGAACATAATCGTAAGTCGGAATATGCTTGAAACGGCCGGCTTATAAAGCACAAGCCGGCTGCTAAACACAACTTTGAAACGGCCGGCTCATAAAGCACAAACCAGAATCTGCTTTCATGAGGCTGGCACTTTGGCCTGTTGGTTTGTCCTCGTTCTCTGAAAGCCGGCTCTCACACAACCAATCAGTCGTTTTAACTCTGATGAATTCAGGGTCACCTATGTGATTGACTCATCAGACGTACGCCGAGTCATTTTTTAGGGAGTAGCATCTTGCTAACAGGCAGGTTTAACCAACTTTGTGGCATCTCGTCGGGTTAAAAGGGTTTTGTAAGCTAAACTCAATTGAGTTGGAAGCCCCCAAGTAACCAAGATCAACAAATAAAGATCCAGCACACAAATTTTGAGGCAAAACAACACTCTTAATACAGTGCTGCTGGTCATTATTTTATTTGATTGGAAAAGAGATATATACATGATAGAAGGTATGTACAAAGATGTGACCTAGTTAATGACTTAGGTGTAGTATGGCCGGAGCTGGGCAATGTTCCAAGGCCGGCTTGTTTCCTCCTCAGAGGTACGTGAGTTATCTGCCTCACGTATATCAATCAGGTAATATGACCCGTTGTTGAGATTCTTGCTGACCACAAAGGGCCCTTCCCAAGGTGGTGAAAGCTTATGCATGCCTGTCTGGTCTTGTATCAGACGGAGCACTAAGTCACCTTCCTAAAAAGTGTGGCTGCGAACTCTACGGCTGTGATAGCGACGTAGGCCTTGCTGATAAATTGCTGATCGGGATGCGGCAAGGTCACGCTCTTCCTCCAGAGCATCAAGAGCGTCTTGGCGAGCCAGCTCATTATCTGATTCCACATAAGCCGCCACTCGAGGGGAGTCATGACGAATATCGCTCGGAAGTACAGCTTCTGCACCATAGACAAGGAAAAACGACGTATAGCCTGTTGACCTGTTGGGAGTAGTCCGTATGCTCCAAAGCACCGAAGGTAATTCTTCTTCCCAGCAACCCAGCGTGCGCTGGAAAGGCACCATGAGCCATGGTTTGATACCACGTAGCAATTCCAGATTGGCCCTTTCTGCCTGTCCGTTGGACTGAGGATGCGCCACCGATGCTAGATCAAGCCGGATGTGCTCCTATTGACAGAACTGTTCCATAAACCCCTTGGACAGATTAGTTCCATTGTCTGTAATGATACTGTGCGGGTAGCCAAATCAGAATATCAGCTTTTTCAGAAACTTGACAGCTGTAGTCGCGTCGCAGTTGCTGACCGGCTCTGCCTCCACCCACTTGGTAAACTTGTCCACAGCCACCAGTAGGTGCGTATGCTTGTTCTTAGAACGTTTAAAGGGTCCCACCATGTCAAGCCCCTAAACCGCGAACGGCCAAGTAATCGGGATCATCCTCAACTCTTGAGCCGGCACATGGGCCTGGCGAGCATATTTCTGGCAACCATCACACTTACGGACAATGTCCTCTGCATCAGCATGAGCCGTGA
This sequence comes from Elymus sibiricus, assembly GCA_039707655.1. Classification (NCBI taxonomy): domain Eukaryota; kingdom Viridiplantae; phylum Streptophyta; class Magnoliopsida; order Poales; family Poaceae; genus Elymus; species Elymus sibiricus. The sequence goes on along the minus strand of CM077664.1, from coordinate 16,386,141 downwards.
GCCAGTAAAAACCGTGCCGGAAAGCCTTCGCGACTAGTGATCTTGAGCCGGCATGGTGCCCACAATCACCATAGTGAATCTCATTGAGAATTGCATGGCCTTCTTCAGGTGAAACGCAATGCTGAAAAACACCAGTGACGCTTCGTCGGTGCAACTCGCCATTGACAATAGTCAAAGACTTGGATCGTCTAATGATCTGCCGAGCAAGGAGTTCCTCCGTTGGCAGTTCTCCCCGGCGTAAATAAGCCAAGTAGGGGACCGTCCAATCAGGGATTGCGTGGATAGCAGCCACTAGAGCCGCCTCTGGGTCAGGAACAGCCAAGTCCTCCTCTATTGGTAACTTGACAGACGGGTTGTGCAAAACGTCCAGGAACACATTGGGTGGCACCGGCTTGCGCTGCGAACCCAAGCGAGAGAGTGCGTCTGCCGCCTCATTCTTCCTGCGATCGATGTGATCAACTTGATAACCTTTGAAGTGTCTAGCAATATTTGTGACCTCGTGCCGATAAGCCGCCATAAGGGGATCTTTGGAATCCCTAGTGCCAGAAACCTGCTGGGCCACCAAGTCTGAGTCGCCCAAACACCTGACCCGGCTCAGATTCATCTCCTTGGCCATCCGAAGCCCATGAAGCAAGGCCTCATATTCTGCAGCATTATTAGTACAGGGAAACATGAGCCTCAAAATATAACAGAACTTATCTCCTCGGGGGGAAGTAATCACAACCCCAGCCCCCGAGCCTTCGAGCTGCCTTGAGCCGTCAAAGTGTATGGACCAGTATGTTGTGTCGGGCTTCTCTTCGGGAGCCTGCAACTCTGTCCAATCATTAATGAAATCAACCAACGCCTGAGATTTGATTGCTGTGCGAGGCACGTATTTGAGATGATGCGGACCGAGCTCGATAGCCCACTTAGGAACCCGACCTGTCGCCTCCCGGTTCTGGATTATATCCCCAAGAGGTGCTGAACTGACCACAGTGATCGGGTGTTCGTGGAAGTAACGCTTCAGCTTGCGGCTAGCCATAAACACTCCGTAGACCAGCTTCTGCCAATGTGGATATCGCTGCTTGGACTCGGTTAACACCTCGCTGATATAATATACAGGGTGCTGGACTGGATATTCCTTGCCATCCTCCTTGCGCTCTACCACGACTGCCACGCTTACCGCTTTGTTATTGGCAGCAATATATAGCAACATTGGTTCCTTCTCTCGAGGGGCCATGAGAACTGGCGGCTCAGACAACTGCTTCTTAAGGGCCTCAAAAGCCTGATCTGCAGCATCACTCCAGATGAAGTCAACTGATTTCTTGAGCAACTGATATAATGGAATTGCCTTCTCTCCAAGCCGGCTAATGAACCGGCTTAGCGCCGCAACCCGCCCAGCCAGCTTTGTCTACACGTCATTCAGTCTGGCTGGCTTAGCCAGGGTCGTGATTGCCTTGATCTTTTCCAGGTTAGCTTCAATGCCACGCTCGGAAACAAGAAATCCCAGAAGTTTTCCTGCAGGGACGCCAAAAACACACTTCTCCAGGTTAAGCTTCATCTGATAGACACGGAGATTGTCAAATGTTTCCTTGAGATCCTCCAACAGAGTTTCTTTCTTCCGGGAATTAACCACAATGTCATCAACATAAGCATGAACGTTCTGCCCAATCTGTTTATGAAAGCAGCTCTGGACACAATGCTGGTAAGTCGCCTGTGCACATTTCAGACCGAACGGCATGGTTGTATAACAGAAAGCCCCAAAAGGGGTGATGAAAGCCGTCTTTTCCTAGTCTTCCGACTTCATTTTGATCTGATGATAACCAGAGTAAGCATCCAGAAAGCATAAGCTCTCACAACCAGCCGTAGCATCGATGATCTGGTCAATGCGGGGCAAGGCAAAGGGGTCACTAGAACAAGCCTTATTCAGGTCCGTGTAATCAACACACATCCGCCAAGTCCCGTTTTTCTTCAGAACAAGCACTGGGTTAGCTAGCCATTCAGGATGGAAGACTTCGACGATGAACCCGGCAGCTAAGAGCAGGGTCACTTCTTCACCAATAGCTTTCCGCCTTTCCTCATTAAAACGACGGAGATACTGGCGAACTGGCTTGAACTTGGGATCCACATTAAGGGAGTGCTCAGCGAGTTCTCTCGGTACACCTGGCATGTCAGAAGGTTTCCATGCAAAGATGTCCCGGTTCTCACGGTTGAACTCGATGAGCACGCTTTCCTATTTGGGATCCATATTTGCCCCGATGGTGACCTGCTCAGAAGAATTGCCCGGGGTGAAATCAACTTGCTTCGTGTCTCTGGCCGACTTAAACTTGAGCAGGGGGTCTGACTCCGTAGTGGCCTTCTTTAGGGATGTCCTGTCTGATGGGTCAACATTGTCCTTGTAATACTGCAATTCCTCCGCAGCGCAAGCCGTCTCGGCGTATGTTGCATCTCCTTCATCGCACTCGAGAGCAATCTTCCGGTTGCCTTCCACTGTGATGGTTCCCCTTGGTCCTGGCATCTTCATTTTCATGTAAACATAACACGGTCGTGCCATGAACCGCGCATAAGCCGGCCGGCCGAATAGAGCGTGATATGGGCTCTTAAGCTTAACCACCTCAAAGGACAGGAACTCAGAATGCCAGTTATCCTCTGAGCCAAAGGCCACCTCAAGGGAAATCCTTCCCATGGGATAGGTTGACTTGCCAGGAACAATGCCGTGAAACACTGTAGATGATGGAGTTAACTGCTTATCGGACAGATTCATCCGCCTGAACGTGTCATAGTACAGAATGTTGATGCTGCTGCCTCCATCCATGAGCACCTTAGTCAGGGTATAACCGCCAACTTGTGGCGCAACCACCAGAGCCAGGTGGCCAGGGTGATCAAGGAGGACCGGATGATCCGCCCTGCTCCAGGTAACCGGCTGCTCGGACCAGTTGAGATAATAGGGAACCGCCGGCTCAACTGTGTGGGCGGCTCGCCGTTGCACCTTCCGATCCCGTTTGCAGGTACTGGTGGTGAAAACATGATATTGCCCACTATTTAAATGCTTCGGGTTACTCTGAAACCCTAACACACTAGCTTGGTGCTGATTCCCCTGGTTGTTCCGCTGATTGCCGCCTCCAGTGTTACCAGCCCCCTGGAACCCGCCGCCTTGACCACTGTTCCCTTGGAAGCTAGGTCCTAAGAAAGGCCCTTGTAAGCCGGTGCCTGAGAAGCCGGGTCCCTGTTGGGCGGGTTGACCGCCATTGCCGCTCCCATTATGATGATTCTGGAAGACCCGCTTGGCAAACTCTTGCATGACATAGCAATTTTCTCAGGAGTGACTGGATGGCTTACCATTGTAACTATGCTTCGGACAAGGAGCCTTGAGAGCTTCCTCGGAAGTAAGAGGGCGACAACCAGACTGCCTCCTAGAACCGTCATTCTGATGCTGACCTTTGTTTTCTGTGTTTGTGTTCACCACTAGATCAGAGCTACCATCGTAACCCTTGCGTTTACCACCGTTGTTGTTCTGACCATTGCTGTTGTTCTGCTGCTGACCCTTACCGCCAGCCTTCTTCCCTTTGTCAGATTTCTCCTCGTCTGACAGCGGATCCTTGGTGTTATCTGACTCTGCATATCGGGTTAAGACATCCATGAGGTCTCCCATATCCTGAACCTTTCGCTTGAGTCGCCCAAGCTTTTGGACCAGGGGCTGAAACTTGCATGTTAGTTCCAGAACGAGCACTGCCTGAGCCGCCGAGATGCTGTCAAAACTGTGTATGACCTCTGCAACCCGGCGGGCCCAGTGGTGCGCCGACTCATCCTTGCGCTGGACACAACGCTCAAGATCAACAATTGTGGTTGGCCTTTTACAGGTTCCCTGGAAATTCTTGATGAAGCGCTCCTTCAGTTCCTGCCATGTGTTGACAGAATTCGCCGGTAGGTTTTTCATCTAGGTGCATGCAGGGCCTTCCAACATCAGAGGGAGGTAACGCGCGCACACTGACTCACTTGCGCCCAACGAGTCCATTGCCAGCTCATAACTCTCAATCCACTCGGTGGGCTCCAGATTCGCTGTATAATTAGGGACCTTGCGAGGCCCTTTGAAATCAGGGGGGATGCACGCTTCTCGCAGCGCTGGTACCAAACAGGGAGTTCCAATCATGCGGCTAGAAGAGCTCCCAAGTCGGCCATCTGTCCAGGTCGCGACGGGCGAGTTAACATTCGGCGGTGGGTTGATATCCAGTAGCGGGTTAAATCGCGCCGGCGGGTTGTGCCCTGCACGCCTGTTTGCTTCTTCCCAAGCTCGCAGAATCCGAGCAGCGTCTGCCACGTCTTGCGGGATCCTGGGCTGGTGCTGTTCCGCCAGCGGCTAGGCGGCTCTCCTGCGGTGTGTGCTGCTAGAGACCACTGGCGACTCAGGGCGCTGACTCCTTGTGCGACTCTGATGAGGGGTCGAGTGAAGCCGATGCTGGCTATGCGAGTAGTTGGCATGCTGCACTACGGCTGTCTTGAGCATTGCAATGGTGTTCCTGGCCTCGGTCTAAATCGGGCCGTCCCCCTCGATCGGAATAGCTGCCAAGTTGTGGGTCACTGCCAGCACGTTATCCACCGGGTTAGAGTAGTGTCCAATTGGGGTCCGGAACCAGTGAGACGGTGGCTGCTGCTGCTGCTCCGGCGTGCAATGCTGTGCGGCTCCCGCTGCTGGACCGGCTGTTGCAAAGGCGGCTCTCCCATGGGGACGACCCCAGCCCCCGGGTTCGTCGGAGCCGGAGGTGTGGTGAAAAGCTGAGTCGGCTCAAGATTATCCGGAAGCCGGCTCAGATGACGCCTCCTGTGAACGAGCTCCGACTCGGCCTGCCGGCGGTTCAGGTAATGTGCCTCCTCTTCCAGGCGCTGCCTCTCATCGGCAATTCGGGCCTGTTCCTGCATCATGCGAGCGTTCTCCGCGTTGATGTCCTCTTGGATCTTGGCCATCTGCTCGCGACATTTCATGATCTCCGTGTTGCGCGCCGCCGCGTTATCCGTGGTGACCGGCTCGGCCAATAGGGCTGCCAGCATAGTCATCAAGTCCGCGAGCGCCTGAGCCCCGGTTTTCTGAGAGCCTGTGGCCGACGCGCCGGCTCCTCCTGAGCCGGCAAGGACGTTATTCTTCCCTTCCGTTGGATTGGCCGGATCTCGCATCGGATCTTGCCTTCCCACCATGTACACCGCCACGAAGCGAGGCGGATCAGGGCTCTTTGGAAAGACGTCGTCCGTGTGCCTGAGCCCTCCATCATGCAGCGGAAGAATTGACTCGATTTCCCCTGTCGAGGACTCGTCGTCAGATTGAACGAGCGTGTCATCCTGAGACAGGGAGTTCTCCGATAAGGCCACCCCTTGGGTGAAACCGACGAAGGCATGGTTTGGGCCGGCTTGACGCGGGCCGGGTCTCGCCTGGCGCTGGCCAGCGCGGCATGCTGACTCAACTCCGGCGACGCTCTCCAACCCGCCGGCCGGCTCGCCGACCACGCCGATGAAGGTATGGATCTTGCCGAAGGGGACCCGGTACCCGTACTCGATCGAGTCGGCCTCGGGGCCCCAGTATGAATCGTCGATGTAGAACTTCCCGCGGTGGCTCTTGGTCATCATGCCAACTGCGTACTTCCCGAACCCTGGAAGACATCCCGCTAAGAACTCAACTCCACCATGCGTGAGCCCCACGGTGGGCGCCAACTGTCGTGGTTTTGACATGGCAGATGCCCTTGTGAAAGGACTTAGAGATGAGGCCATCGCACAAGTGTGCAAGCTTAACGGGGTTGATCAGGAATGAGAAGACGCCGGGTTACCTAGGTTCGGCCCCTCACGGTGGAGGTAAAAGCCTACGTCCTGCTTGATTATATTGTTGTGGTTCTCGATTACAAGGATGCGGATTCGCTAACCTAGCTCTCGATGAGATTGCAACTTAGCCTTTTTCGTACAGGTGCTCCCTTTATATATACAGGTGGAACCCTAGATTACATGAGAGTCCGGATCGTCCTTTGACCCGCCTCCTACTCTTTCCTACTTGTTCTCCAAGTCGGTCTTCTCACTACTCATCTTCTCGTGAGCCGGCCCACTGCTTAAGCCGGCCCATCCTTGCCAGGCCTCGCTAAGCCGGCCCACCTGGAGTCCTTCAGCCCCGCAGTGAGTTGAGCCGCTAAGCTTGCGTTATGGCAGGGTTAACACCCTGCCGAAGTCCACAGGATAAGTAAAGGTTCCAAGGATAACATAAACATCAGGCACTATACCATAGGGTTTCCTTAGAGTACCATCTGCTAATCTTATCTCCATGTCGGTGGTTTGGAGATCACAAGAGTAGATTTCATCATGAAGCTTAGTATAAAGAGTATAAGGTATCACATTAATAGAGGAACCCACATCACAAAATCCAAAATAAGAGGTGCTACCAAAGGAACAAGGCACAACCGGTTTACCTATATCGGCTGCTTTTACACAACCTTTAACAAAAGATGTTACCTCCTTTTCCATGATGGCGATGTTAATCTCCGCTGGCTTTTCTACCTCCTTATTTTTCTTCACCTGTGATTTTACCTAGACAATGCATATGTTTTTATCTTCCTTTTTTTGCTGCATTTGCACCTTATGCTCATGCTATAGTTGTGCTTTCCTCCATGGAAAGGGTAGTTCCTGCACTGGTTCACAATCATCTTCGACAGGAGCTTCCGATGGTTCCACCTCCAAGGTTTTGACAACCTCTTCCTCGGGGTCCTCATCAGTATAGCACTCCCATTTTTTTTTAGGCAGTTCCATGTGTTCAACATAACTTTTAACAAACCGAAGCACAACATCAGGGTCAAGATAAACTTCACCACTAACTTTACTAACTCTCCCAAAATTAAGATAAGCTTTTATGTAGTCAAAATCTATCTCAACTCTACCATCTTCTTCCTCATCACTCCCCCAAGCTTCATGATTGTCAAGTTTACTGTCTAATAATTCCCAAGCTGCAGGCACCAAGTTAGTAGTGAAAGCACCCCCCGAAGCTAAATATAGTTCTTCTTTGGAATCATCCCTAAGTCCTCCATAAAATAAATTTAGCACAAGCCAATCAGGGAGTTTATGATGTGGACAATCATTAACTAGAATACGGTACCTTTGATATTTTTTTATCAGACTCTCTACACATCTTGGCTGGAAATTTAAGATCCAGTGTCTAGCTTTATAAGACTTCATCTCAGGATAATATTGTGCTAGGAACGCCTTGGCCAATTTTTCCCATGTGTCAAAGGTACCCGCGGGATGAGACACTAGCCATGCTTTCGCCATAGCAATTAGAGTATGAGAGAATAACTTAAGTTTCATATCATCAGGGCTGAAAGCATTCAATTGAAATGTCCCGCACACATCAGCAAAAAATTGCAAATGTTGGTAAGGATCTTCTTCCTCCTCACCTTTGAATTGCTTTATGTGCCACAATTCAAGTACACTCGGATTCACCTCATAATCCACACCAGCAGGGATGGGACCCAATGGTGTAAATATCTCCTGTATAGGTGGTCCGGTAAGTTGCATTGCGTTGAGTTGGTAGTAGTACCCAAACTCAGCCATGATTGCTCCAGACCTTCAATTAAACCAAACTTAAGGCAAGGACCAAAAGCGCTTAGCTCCCCGGCAACGGCGCCAGAAAAAGCTTGATGTCTTGCAAGTGCACATGATTTAGTTGTAGCTTTTTCGAAGTAAGAGTATCGATCCCATAGGGAGCACAGGAACCAGCCTTTTGCATCTTGAAATGTTTAAATAGCAATGCCTGCAAGTTATAAGAAATCCAAAGCGATAGTAATATTAGTGGAAATAGTGTAACGAACAAAAAGGTAAAGTACTTGAAATAAAAATAAAGTAATGAGAGACGTGGAAGAGAGTGTTGAAACCGATAGGACTAAAGCGTTCCCAGGGAGTTAGGAGTCCCGACTAGTGTGCGGCTAAAGCGGTGCCTGAACACAATGCTACAGCGGATTCCTAAGCAACTTTATATGTTTCTATTCGAGCGCGGAGCCGGTACAGATACGTGCATACACACAGCAGCCCCGTATCACATACGCCACTACCGTTCTTCCCCACTCCGGTTACCAAATGGTGATTAAGATGAAAAAGGTCCCCGTAGACGCAGCCTATAGGTCATCTCCGTTTATCTCCTGTTGCAACGATCCGGGACGAGGGGAGATAGGCCCTGTCACGTACCTACCTCCGCAACCAACCGGTTCGCCAACAGTAACAACCTTCCGTCCAAAATTGGCATATGTTGGATGGTCGACTTCACCCAACATCAAGAAGACTATTAACATAAACATAAAAAGAGGACACCAAATCCTAATACCAAACGATCTATTTCACACTAGGATTCTGATACGTCTCCAACATATCTATAATTTATGAAGTATTCATGTTATATTTACATCAATTATATATCGTTTTGGTGCACTTTTATATTATTTTTATGGACTAACTTATTAATCTAGTGCCCAGTGCCAGTTCCTGTTTTCTGCATGTTTTTTGTTTTATACAAAATCAATATCTAGGAAGGTCAAAATTCCATGGGAATTTATGGTGATATTTTATGGAATATATGTGATTTTCGGGCGAAGGAATCAACGCGAAAGGATGCCCGAGGGCCCCACACGGTCAGGTGGCGCGCCCACCCCCCTGGGCATGCCGTGAGACCGTGTGATCAGACCTTAGGTCTGTTGGTGCCCTTCTTTCACTGCAAGAAAGATAATTTCTGGATAAACATCCTCTCAAAATTTCAGCCTGATTGGAGTTACGAATCTCCGGCTATTAAAGAAATGGTGAAAGGCCAGAAAACTGACGCGAAAACAGAGAAGAAAACAGAGAGAGAGATCCAATCTCGGAGGGGCTCTCCCCCTCCGGGCGCCATGGAGGCCAAGGACCAGAGGGGAGAACCTATCCCCATCAAGGGGGGAGGCCATGGAGGACCAAGCCGGAGGGGAGCCTCTCTCCCCTTCTCTCTCGGTGGCGCCGGAGTGCCGCCGGGGGAACCATCATCGCGGTGATCGTCTTCATCAACATCGCCGTCTTCATCACCTTCCTCATCTCTTTTCAGCGGTCCACTCTCCCGCAACCCGCTGTAATCCCCTACTTGAACATGGTGTTTTTGTGCTATGAATTATTATCCAATGACTTGGGTCATCGCTATTGTGTTTGAGTAGATTTTTTTGTCTTATGGGTAATTCGTGAGTTGCTATGATTGGTTTACATACGTGGATCACACCATAGGGTTAGTTGTATATTGATAGGACTATGCATTAGGGGGCAAGATCGACAGAAACTTCCTCTTACCATAGAAATTGATACATACGGGATTGAAGGGGGACCAATATATCTTAATGCTATGGTTAGGTTTTACCTTAATGAACTTGTTGGTAGTTGTGGATGCTTGCTAATAGTTCCAATCATAAGTGCATAGAATTCCAAGTAAGGGATGACATGCTAGCAGAGGCCTCTCCCACATGAAAACATGCCATCGGTCTAGTAACTTAGCCAATTGCCTAGGGACAATTCCGCACACCCTGCCACCACTATTCCACACTCGCCATTTTTATTATATTGTAATATATTCTACCTTTATTTAGGCAGCAGTTCTTTTATGTTTATGTTCTTCAAAGCTATCCCTTTATACCCACTTCATAGTTTTATTTCTCGTTTCTATATAAAATGAAACGATCGGTGTACGTAGGGTTGTATCAGTGGGAGATAGGGCCTGAGAGAATATTGATCTTACCTTTAGCTCCTTGTGGGTTCGACACTCCATACTTTCCACTTCCATATTTGGAAAGTGCTACGATGATTCCTTGCACTAGGGGATTATCAAGCTCTTTTCTGGCGCCGTTGCCGGGGAGCAATAGCATAGAGTTAATATTTTTGCGTATGCTTGTTCGCTTTTATCACTAACTAGATTTTGTTTTCCTTTTTTTTCTTGTTTTCTTTCTTTAGTTGTGGGTGAAACAAACAAAAAAATTAAAAATATGCAAAATACAAAAAAAAGTTACTTGCATCCTATGCCTAGCTTAATGGCTTTAAAGAAAGCGCTGCCTGGGAGACAACCCGGAAGTTTTAGAGGGTCTTTTTCTTCCTTTGTGTGCTTTTAAACTTTTCAAAAAAAAAAAGTGGGGAACTTAAAACTTTTTCAAAAAAGAGAAGCGATTGGAAAGTTATGCATTGAAGAAGTGACGGTCGACCTTGAACACTTGTGTTCATGCTCATGGAAACAATGTAAAAAATTTCATGGAAGTTTCTCATAAAAATATTTATCCCCTTGTATATACCACTATACCATAAAAATAATGTCCCAAGATTTAGCTTTAGGATGTTTAAATTGCATGTTTGATGTGTGCTGTGCAGAAATAGAAACTTTTGCTGTAATATCTGAATTTTCATATTTTACTGGACCATGCAAAGTTTCTGAAATTTTTACACAGTACTGTCATACAATTTTTTTATTACATCCTAATTTTCAGAATTTTTTGAAGTTACAGAAGTATACGTTTAGAATTAATTGCTACAAACTGTTCTACTGAGACAGATTGCTGTTATATTTTTGTTATCTGCTTGTTCTAGAGTTTTCATGGCTTATATTTGGGGATATAAATTGTGGAAATGATAGTATACAGTAGCTAATGTTTGAAAATAATTATGCCACTTGTCCTGACAGTAAATTATGGGTGATTTATTTTTATGTGTACTAACCTATCTCACGAGTTCTGTTAAGTTTTGTGAGAATGAAGTTTTCAAGTTTTGGGTGAGATAGCGATATGAGGAGAATAAGGAGTGGCAAGAGCCTAAGCTTGGGGATTCCCAAGGCACCGCAAGGCAATATCTAAGGAAGACTCACGCAGCTAAGTTTGGGGAGGCCCCGGATGGCATCCCCTCTTTCGTCTTCGAAACTATCGGTATATCTTACTTGGAGCTATATTTTAATTCTTCACACGATATGCGTAAATTCTTGGAGCGTCATTTGTTTTTCTTTTAATTATACGCCATGCTGGTTGGGGATGATTTCTTATAGTCCTTGGTTGATTTACAGAATGCTCCATGCACTTAACTTATATCTCTTGAGTATGGCTTTATAGAATGCTCTTTGCGCTTTACTTAAATATTTCATGTTCAGCTTTATAGAATGCTTCGTGTGCTTCACTTATATATTTTGAGCTTCGATATTGGTCTCTCTACATTTATGTTATTTGTAGAATGCTCTATGAACTTCACTTATATATTTTAGAGCATGGATGAATTTATCATTGAAAGTGGGTTTGAAGAGGTCAACTTTAGATATTATTGATCCCACTATTTTGGAGGGTGATACATTTTATGTGGATTACATTATCATTAAAAGTGGGTTGGAAGAGGTCAAACTTTAGACATTAGTATTGATCCCACTATCTTGGAGAATCCCTCATTGAATAAGTATGATTGTTTACTCTTGTGCTTCACTTATATCTTTAAAGTAAAAATTTATGAATGAATTGAATGTCATGTGCTTCATTTATTATATGTATTTTGAGAAGTAAACATGCATTCTCTGGTTAATCCATTGAGATAGAAGTGAGACTATGATAGTACATGTCTTTAATCAAGTATGGGAGTTATATAATAATAACAACGAGCATTAGTTTTATTAAGTTGAACATATTATGTTGTGGTGATAAGCATCTCCCAGTGAAGGACGGATGATTGGCTTGGCACATGTTTACACATGTTTGATAAATTCCAAATTTAGCTTTGGTGGTATTCAGGTTTGTAGGTTATCATTATGATTATATTTCTCAATAATGTTACTATTAGAGATTGCATGATTATGGTTTTTGTGCTTGGTAAAGTAGTTACCCCCAGTATTTTGCTAGCCTTTTCCTGTACTAAACGGAAATACTGCTTGTGCATCCAAAATCCTTGAAATAAGTTTATGCCGCAAAGTGTCCACCATACCTACCTATATATGGTATTTCACTGCCATTCCAAGTCAATTTGCATGCGCCACCTCTAAACCTTCAAATAAACTTCTGTTTTGTGTGCCCGTGCAGCTCATGGAGTGGTGGGGGTAGTCATTATCTTCCATGCTAAGTGTGTTTTACTCACGACGAGAGTTTATTCGCTAGTCAAATTTATGAGAGAGGCTGGTAATAGGAATGCCCAGTCCTAATAAAATAATAAAATAATGAAAAAATTTGAAAAAATAGACACTCCCCTGGAAAGTTGAAAGTTGGCAGGCACCTGTGGATTCGGCTAGCCATGGTTTGTGTTGGTTATGGTGGAGGGGGAGTGTAAAAACATGGGAACCGCCATTAACATGTTTAGCGTGGAAGATATTGGAAACCTTTGTCGTTAAACCGTTGACAGGAAAGGTACACCTCTCAAAATAAATATTATCTCTGTTTTAACCAAATGAGCTCTGGCATATGTTAATCTCTGCTTCCCTCTGCGAAGGGCCTATCTATTTAGTTTTATTGTTGAGTCAATTCCATCTGCTTTCTTGCGGCACCACATATTGAGCATGTGGATCACTCTTAGCTTTGTATGCATTCTTCTAATAGTAATTTGTTGAGCATTGTATAAGCATGATGGTTATCTTCAAATAGGAGTACCTAGTCATCATCTCTACTTCGTTCGTTGCTTTACATTTGCAATATAATCTTGAAAGATTCGCGAGATACTTCATTACCACTTTATGATATGTTGAACTTAATGAAATGATGTTACTTGTTATTAGAATTATAATTGCCTATGTGATCAAAGGTCTGTTCTATTCTAGCATTCAAACTTCATAAATTATTTCTTTTATCATTTACCTACTCGAGGATGAGCAGGAATTAAGTTCGGGGATGCTGATACGTCTCCAATGTACCTATAATTTATGAAGTATTCATGCTATATTTACATCAATTATATATGGTTTTGGTGCACTTTTATATTATTTTTATGGACTAACTTATTAATCTAGTGCCTAGTGCCAGTTCCTGTTTTCTGCATGTTTTTTGTTTTACAGAAAATCAATATCTAGGAAGGTCAAAATGCCACGGGAATTTACGATGATTTTTTATGGAATAATGTGATTTTTGGGTGAAGGAATCAACGCGAAAGGATGTCTGAGGGCCCCACACGGGAAGGTGGCGTGCCCCCCCCCCCCGGCTTGCCGTGAGGCCGTGTGAGCAGCCCTTAGGTCGGTTGGTGCCCTTCTTTCGCCGCAAGAAATATAATTTCCGGATAAAAATCCCCTCAAAATTTCAGCCCGATCGGAGTTACGGATCTCCGGCTATTAAAGAAACGGTGAAAGGCCAGAAAATAGACGCGAAAATGGAGAATAAAATAGAGAGAGAGATCCAATCTCGGAGGACCTCTCGTGCCTTTGGGCGCCATGGAGGCCAAGGACTAGAGGGCAGAACCTCTCCCTATCAAGGGGGGAGGCCATGGAGGACCAAGCCGTAGGGGAGCCTCTCCCCCCTTCTCTCTCAATGGCGCCGGAGTGCCGCCGGGGGAACCATCATCGTGGTGATCGTCTTCATCAACGTCGCCGTCTTCATCACCTTCGTCATCTCTTTTCAGCGGTCCACTCTCCCGCAACCCGCTGTAATCTCCTACTTGAACATGGTTTTTTTGTGCTATGAATTATTATCCAATGACTTGGGTCATCGCTATTGTGTTTGAGTAGATTTTTGTTGTCCTATGGGTAATTGGTGAGTTGCTATGATTGGTTTACATACGTGGATCACACCATAGGGTTAGTTGTATGTTGATAGGACTATGCATTAGGGGGCAAGATCGACAGAAACTTCCTCTTACCATAGAAATTGATACATACGGGATTGAAGGGGGACCAATATATCTTAATGCTATTGTTGGGTTTTATCTTAATGAACTTGTTGGTAGTTGTGGATGCTTGCTAATAGTTCCAATCGTAAGTGCATAGAATTCCAAGTAAGGGATGACATGCTAGGAGAGGCCTCTCCCACATGAAAACTTGCCATCGGTCTAGTAACTTAGCCAATTGCCTAGGGACAATTCCGCACAACCTACCACCACTATTCCACACTCGCTATTTGTATTATATTGTAATATATTCTACCTTTATTTAGGCAGCACCTACTTTTATGTTTATGTTCTTCAAAGCTATCCCTTTATACCCACTTCGTAGTTTTATTTCTCGTTTCTAGATAAAACCAAACGATTGGTGTACGTAGGGTTGTATCAGTGGCAGATAGGGCCTGGGAGAATATTGATCTTACCTTTAGCTCCTTGTGGGTTCGACACTCCATACTTACCACTTCCATATTTGGAAAGTACTACGATGATTCCTTGCACTTGGGGATTATCAGGTTCCTCCATATCCCCGAGAACTATGGAAACTACTCACACATCAAGGACACAAACGAGATGAGGTGAATTATGATGAGCATGGTGATCTCAAACAAGTAACACAAGATTCTATCCACTCCAATTAATGTATTACAAATGGATGGGGATGAGATGATGATGATGATGATGACAGTGGTGATGATGATGAAGCCTTCTTGATGCAATGTTGCGGAGGCAGAGTCCGTGGATCGATTCCCCCTCCGAAAGCCCTCCGGAGGCTAGGGTTCTGCCTCCTGGATGTGTTTCCGGTGGCTCTGTGTGTCCGATCCCTCATCTGCCTTCACAGGGTGGAAGTAGTGGACGAGGAGGCGGCGTCGGCGTGCCAAACGACCGCGCATACGAGCGCTAGGCCGTCTTTTGCTCTGACTCTGCCGTGTGGCCTCCTGCTTCCTCCCTTTGCTTCATTCTTTTTATGGTAGTCTATTATCACATTGAATAACGTGATTCCACCATAATTTTCTGGGATTCCTTCCATATGATATTATTTTCTCCAAAAGACATTACCTGAGGAAAAACCGATAAAAAGCAACGCGCGAACGAGGTAAATTTCGACAAAGCCTACCGTGTAGGCACCAAATAACTATCAAATTTATCATACATTTTGGACTCATCAGCCTCCTGAATAGCCTGCTCCAGACCGTTGCCCCAGTTGTAGTAGGCCTTGGTGAAGGTGATATCTTCTATCACTGCACTATTGGACGTACTCTGACCGTGGCATGAATGATCCAAGTGTTCCTAGCTCCTCGCACCACAGTTAGGATCACCCTTCCCCTGACCTCTAGTGGTGGAAGTCCTAGCTCATGAGCCAACTTGCCCAAACTATGTGAGAATAGGTGTGCGGACTCCTCCTTCATCATGTACTTAACTTTGGTGAAGTCTGCCATCTACATTTTGAGAGAGAAGAGAATCAGAAATGAAGGAGACATGAAGTACAAGATCAAATGGTAAAATTTGTACAAAGAGAAAAAATAGTTTTTGATCCTATGCCTTTTCTAGTCCATTTCCAAGGGTGACGACCTATAGTCAACACATTGTTCTGATACCATCTGTAAAACCAACCTGATAAGGTTTAGATCTCCGTGCTTACTATGCCTGTCCCTGGATCGATTCCCTGGCATACACAGTACGATCAATGCCAAACACAAATAGATCATTCTATTACAACGAAATGATCCAAAATAGCATAGCTTAATACAAAACTATAGCTCAAGGCTAGCCAAATAGAGTATCAAAATAGCAGAAAGCAAATGACATCATAGAGTCCTGTCAACGCCACATGCGAAGCCATGTCGAGTGGAGACCCGCGACCCTATGTACAGTCACTCTTCTTCATAAATACCTGCAACATGATACATTGCAGCCGCAAGGGTCAATACATGGAAGGTATTGGCAACTGTCACTAGTATGAGTATAACAAACCTAGTCCGCGTACATGCATCTTTGGGTAAGTGGAAGTGATGTGGATTCTTGCAGAAACCCAGTTTTGTCCTAACTTTGTATATAATGGATCTACTCTAGTATCATAGACTTGAAGGTACATTGGCTCGGTGGAGGTCCGTTACCACTGGTGCACCAACAGAGGTCGTATTCCCTTGTTCAACCCATCAAATTTTAGTTGAGAAATTATGGTGATAAGATCTTCCAGACAACTCCCAGTCAAGTTGCTCAAAGTTGTCCATAACCGGGGACGCGGTAATCATGATTAGATTTTACACTCTCGAGAGGTTTGTGTACTTTCCCCGGTGACCCAATCCATACTTTCTGCTACTAAAGTCAATGTGTAGAGTAGCCGGGAAGACCAAGACGAAGCCTATGGGAAGTGAGTCCCTGATCACACCATGCATGACCCATACAACCTCCCAACACCTACATCTACTGGTCATGCGGAAACAGGTCCCCACAACTTACTTAGCTAAGGCAGAGCCCATAATGACATGTTGTTACACAAGGAAGTTACTTAACTTAGAACCCGCACAATCCCTTTGTTCCTGGGCGGCAGACCCTGCCATTATCTGCACTTTGATGACCAAGCAACCATTCCGCCCAGGTGGTTCATTAATTAAGTTGTCAACAAAATATCAGTTTTATATTTGATATGGTCCCACCCCATTTACAGCATAGTTAAGGAATGTGACTACACGATGGTTGAGGTAGTGGACCTAAGGTTATACTACTGGGTGTCATAGCAGTAGCATATTAGTATAGTAGTCCTATACTCACACACTATCATGGCATACTACATGCATAGTGAAAATAAGTAACATGATCAATGATACGTCTCCAACGTATCTATAATTTATGAAGTATTCATGCAATATTAACATCAATTATGTATGGTTTTGGTGCACTTTTATATTATTTTTATGGACTAACTTATTAATCTAGTGCCCAGTGCCAGTTCCTGTTTTCTGCAAGTTTTTTGTTTTACAGAAAATCAATATCTAGGAAGGTCAAAATACCCCAGTGATTTAATATGATTTTTTATGGAATATATGTGATTTTTGGGCGAAGGAATCAACGCAAAATAGTGCCAGAGGGCCCCACAAGGGCAGGTGGCGCGGCCACCCCCTGGCCGCGCCAAGGGCCCTTGTGGGCAGTCCTTAAGTCGGTTCGAGCTCTCTTTCGGCCACAAGAAAGCTAATTTATGGACAAAAATCCCCTCAAAATTTTAGCCCGATCGGAGTTACGGATCTCCGGCTATAAAAGAAACGATGTTCGGCCTCAGAAACAGACGCGAAAAATAGAAGACAGAAGAGAGATCCAATCTAGGGGAGAGCTCCCTCTCTCCCCGGAGGGCCAAGGAAGAAGAAGAAGAAGGAGGGGACCCCTTCCCCCTCTCCTCCGGTGGTGCTGGAACGTCGCTGGGGACATCTCCGTCATCACCATCACCACCAACTTCTCCTCCGTTCTCATCGTGATGTGTGAGTAGTTCATCCTCGGGGCTGAGGGTATGTACTACTAGCTATGTGTTTGATCTCTCTCTCTCTCATGTTCTTGATGGATTCGATCTTGATGTATCATGAGCTTTATTAATAAAGTTGGATCATATGATGTTCTTCTCCCTCTATTCGTTTTGTGGTGAATTGAGTCTTGCTCTTTGAAGTTTCTTTATGTTGGATTGAATACTTTGGATTTGAGATTACATGATGCATGTCTAGTAATTAACTTTCGAATACCCGTGGTGACATTGGGGTACTTTTAGCATAAAGGTTGAACGATAGTATCATATGGTGTTGTCATAGTACGATTTCTTGGCCTATCCATGGCATGTTTGTGGATGGTTCTATGGATCAAGATCTGGAAAGACAACTTTGAGGTGGTTGGCTGTTAAGCGCACCAACGAGATTTCATCATACTTTCTCCGATAGAAATAGAAACTTTGGAGTGATTCTTTGCTACACTTTGAGGGATTATCATGTGGTTTAATTATGTTAATGCTGTTGAGAGTTGGCACTAGCGAAAGTATGAACCCTAGGCCTTGTTTCCAAGCATTGCAACACCGTTTTTACTCACTTTTGTTACTTGCTACATCGCTATTTTAATTTATTCAGATTATAAAAATATATTTCTACCATCCATATTACACATATATCACCCTCTCTTCGGCGAACTAGTGCACCTATATAATTGATAACTGTATTGGGTGTGTTGGAGACACAAGAGATTTCTTGTATTTGATTGCAGGGTTGTCTGAGAGAGAACCATCTTCATCCTACACCTCCCACGGATTGATAAACCTTAGGTCATCCACTTGAGGGAAATTTGCTACTGTCCTACAAAACTCTGCGCTTGGAGGCCCAACCAAGTCTACAAGAATAAAGTTGCGTAGTAGACATCAATCAATAGTTCCACTTGCCTTGGTTTTTGAAGGAAACGATACACTCCTCACAGTCACAGGTGTAGCACTCCTCGCAATCTATACGTCAAAAGTATAACAATCATAAGAACAAATAATTCATGCAAAAGGAATACTTGCATGAATGGCAAATAAGAACCAAATAAGAACATATAATAGTTGGGGTTCAAATGCACGATTCAATATACAAAAAGAATCATTGCATTTGGACAAGTGACTTGTGAGTTATGTCCATTTAAAGTTCATATTCAAATTTGAATGACTTCATTTGAATGTCAAATTTGAATGACAGTTCAAATTTGAGTGATTACATTTGAATTTAAAGATCAAATTTGAATGACAATTCAAATTTGAGTGAATTTATTTGAATTCCAATATTCAAAGGATTTGAATTCAATACTTGAATCAATAGACAAAAAGATTGAAGTTTGAAATCTAAATAGATTTGAGTTTATAATTCAAACTTAGGTTTGAATTCAAATTGGAAATAATTTAAATTTGACAAAAGAGTTTGGTTCAAACATGGTTCAAACCTTATGAACATCATTTGAATCAATTTACAAAAAGATTCAAAAGATTTGGACTTATGATTTGTATTATTGGTTCAAATGGGGTTTGAACTTTATTTTAATTTTAGAAGTCAAACTTGAGTCAAAGTCTAGTTTGGACTATTGGAACACAAAGCAAAAGAATGCTAAGGTTTGATCCATAGTCGAAGTCAAGGTTAATTCAAATGACAATTTGAATTTTATTTAAACTTAAACATCGCATACCTTTTGTACTACTTTTCTAAATTTAGATGAATTTGGACCGTTGGATCGAGGATGGACGGCACAGAGAGCGTACCGATTCGGTCACTTAAGTGATCTAATCTAACGCGTCGGATTTAGATCAAACGGCTAAGATCAACGGGGGCTCACCGGGCGGCGCTAGGTCACCGGAAATGGCGACGGCGGCGGCGGCGGCTCTCGGATTCGATGCGGGCGACGTCTCCAGTGGTCGTCGGTGACGATGGACTGCACGACGATGATCAGCGTGTCACGGCAGTCTCGAAAGTGGCCTTGGCGTTGATGGGCACTTCCTATGGCAACGGTGACAGCTCGACGGAGCTGCGGCCGCGCTCGGGTGCTTCGGGGTGTCGATGATGAGCGCGAATCAACGCTCTCCTGGATGAACAGATGGGTGAGAGGGAGAGATGGGGTGGCGGAGCTCGAGATCGAGTTCGACGGCGGTAGCGGCCGAATTGGAGCGCGCAAGCAGGGGGATTCGAAAGAGGGGGCTCCAGGGATTAAATAGGTTAGCTCAGAGGGGTGCGGGGCGGCTCATGCGCGACGTGGGAAGGTGGGGTGGGTGCGCGGCCGATGCGGGAGGTGCGGATGACCCCGACAGGCGGGTCCCATTGTCAGTGAGAGAGAGAGAGTGCGCATGGGTGTCGTGGCTGTAGGATCTCCGCAAAGTCATTTTTACCGGTTACGGTAGCTACCGGTGAACCATCCATCGTCCACACATGCATAATGATTCGTGCAGGGACCCACTAATTAATTATCAGTTATTGCTATACCAAACCTATACGAGACCATATACGGCTCCTGGACCCCACAATGCATGCATGGCAGGAAAAAGTTGTCAGAGTCTCTCTCTTCTCTTACACACTAAATGTACCCTTTTATTTCATCTTTGCTCATTTAAATCATTCATATATTTTAAACCATAATATCAATTTTGAAACTTTTATATATTTGAACTCCTAGCCTCAAGCCCTTTATAATAAGACCAATTTGGATACATTTCAAACGTGTTTAAATTTCAATGTTTCAATTCATTTGAAATCGGTTTTCAATTTTAGTGAAATTATTTTTTTGGAATGAGCGAAGTGAAATATGTTATGAAATTATTGAAATGTATGAACTCATTTTTTTGAAATAGTGGAGTCTTATCCAAAATAAGTGAAATCGTTTTTTGAAAAAGTGAAATACGCCTGAAATAATTGAAATGGTTTTTATAAACAATTGAAACCGGATTCTTGAATTGAGTGAAATAGGTTTTCATTTTTTGTGAAATTATATTTTTGGAATGAGCGAAACATGTGTTTTTGAAAAGGAGTGAAGGTTTTCTAGTGAAATTAGTTTGTTTCAAAAGAATGAATTTTTGAAAGTATTTTGAAAAAGTGAAATATGTTATGAAATTATTGAAATGTATTAAGTCATTCTTTTTTAAATAGTGGAGTCTTATCCGAAATAAATGAAATAGTATTTTGAAAAAGTGTAATACGTCTGAAATAATTGAAATGGTTGTAAGAAAAAAAAGAAACCGGATTCTTGAACCGAGTGAAATAATTTGTGAATCTGTTTTTTGAAACGATTGTTTGAAATAATTCAAAAATATTTTTTGAAAGTAATTAAAACAGGATTTCAAATGACTGAAATAGTTGAAGTGAAATAAATCCATTGAAACATTCAAATTTAAACGTGTTTGAAATATATTCAAGATTGGTCTTGTTTTAAAGGTCTGGACGCCATGAGTTCAAGTATATAAAAAATTTCAATAATAAAATTATGGTTTAAAAGATACGGATGCGTTAAATTAGCAAAGGTGAAATAAAAGAATGGATTTATTGTGTAAGAGAAGAGAGAGATGAGAGCTGTCACATTCCTGCCATACATGTATGTGGATGACATCACGTGGTGGGCCAGAGTGTTGAAATACCAATATTTAGTAAACATGAGCAAACAGTGTTATACTGCATGTGGTATAAACTACACCGTGTGGTGGCGTGAGGTGATTGGCTGGAGTTGTGCCGCTAGCTACCGGTTCCGATAGAAAATTTATTTCGGTAGGATCTCGCGTCCAGCCGCTCGCGTAGAGATTCACAGGGCAATCCTGCAACTACATGCGCATCGCCAGCTGTGTATCCACGCTTGGGATGTCGTGTTGATGTGTATGCATCATCGGGTGGTGCTAGTTTGCTGGGTGCCACCACCCCCGTCTGCTACTAAAATAAGCAGGTTTAGTTGAGGCATCAAGTGAAATGCAAAAAACACCAATAGCGTTGTCATTAGCAGAAAACCATCATTTTATAATTCATGATAAAAAGCACCGCACGCAGCACACTAACAGTGGCAAAAGACACTAACGGTAAATGATAATTACTTTGAGGACGTCACTAACTGATCGGACCCATCCGTCAGGCTGAGTTGCAAAAAAAAATGCCACACAGGCAAATTGACTTGGTCTTCTTGCTCCTCGTCCTCCTCATCTCTCTCCTTGGCATTTCATTTCATCAAACACGTCTTGAGCGTGCACCACCACAACGGTCGACGCAGGAGGAAATCGCGAGCGGGGCGGCCGGGAGACACGCCAGAGCAGAGCTCCCGTAGCAGCGACGGTAGAGCTGCGCGGGCGGAGCTAGGTGAGGCGGGGGGGAGGGGGATATCTGATGCACCGGTGCTTGTGGTGCTACCGGTGCACCGGAATTCCGTAGCACATTTTAAAATATTTCAAAAAATGTGAAGAAAAAAATTAGCACATTCACACAACATCAATGTTTGTTGTCGTAAAATTTCAAATCAAAATTCGAAACATTGCTTGAGATACAAAAATGACAAATTTAACACTGAGTAATGTGCAATATAAGTTGGGCTTTAGTTTTGTCATTTTTCCCACAAGCACCGGTAGCACCACAAGTACCGGTGCACCGGATATTTCCCCGAGGCGGGGGGTGCCCGAGCGTGCTCGGCAGCGCCGGCGTGCCTGGGCGAGGTTGTGGCCATGGCGATGAGTTGGGCGGCGGGGTACAGGAGCTTGGGAAGGAGGCGACTGAGGAAAAGGAGGAGACGGCCGGCGGCGGCGCTCGCCGGTGGCGCGCCAGCCAGGGCGATCGGAGGCCTCGTCTCCCGTGCACGGCGGCATTCGACATCGGGAGGAATCGGGTGTGGGGAGCTGTCGGGGGAGAGGCTGGGTTGAGGCTTGGAGCCGAGTCAGCGACTGGCCGCCGGTGCCCAAGCGGCAGAGGACATCCGTCTCGCGTCGGTGAGCTCCTCCGGGGAGCATCACCACGGAAACGGAGGGGCGGCCTGCACGTCCGCGCGGCCAAGCAGATGGAGGCGGGGCGGCTGGAGGAGCAGCTTGGCGTGCGGCGGGAGTACGTCCGCTCAGGACAGGCCGACTGGCCGAGCCCCTCGAGCACCAGCCGCGTTACGCGCCCCTCCCTCAGGTATCCCGCTCGACGTTGCTGTTTCCCCACAACAAAGGGACGGGCTGGCGGACAGATTGCAGCTCGCGAGCGCGCCGGAACGTCCGCGGCGAGCCGAAAGTCGACGAGCGCCGCAACGTCGCCGTCCAGCGAGCCGACATTGGCGTGGCATACGAGCAACAATAGCATGACGGAGAGCAGCGACGTAGCGCTGCTTTTGGGCGAGGCGAGGCGGAGGCCGGATGTGTGTGTGCGCGTGTTCAATTTCAGACCGGCCGGTGTGTGTATTCTGGTTACGGATGTTGATGCGAGGGCTAGCTACATCTACGAGGCACATGTGGGAAATTAATCTGCAGCTCTGTCGCTCAGCGCCGCTGCGGCCGTGGCTCTGGCGAGGGGGTTGAGACGACGGGGCTAGCACAAGCAGCTCGTCCTTCTCGGCTTCCCCTGCTTGACTGCACACAAATGCTTGATAGAATGCCAAAGAGAGAAAGGGAAAGAGGAAGAAGAAGACCAAGTCAATTTGCCTGCGTGGCATTTTTTTTTTTTTGCCAACTCAGCCCGACGAGCGGGTCCGACCAGTTAGTGACGTCATCAAAGTAATTAACATTTACCGTTGGTGTTTTTTGCCACTGTCAGTGTGCTGCGTGCGGTGCTTTTATCACGAATGGTAAGGTGATGGTTTTCTGCTAATAACATCGCTATTGTGGTGGTTTTTTGCATTTCAGTTTAAGGCATCGGTACTTTGGCTCACAGGATTTAAAATTGTCTCTAATAACTATTTAACGTGCCGTCCAACTTAATTTGTTAGGACGATAATCACTGATGCCCTCAGCGTAGTCTTCATTGAAATTTCGTCATTTAAAATTGTTACTAAATGCATTTTGTTGGCTTATGTATTGAGCAGCTGAGAGTAATGTTTTGCCATAAATTCTAGATTTGTTAGGTGGTTCTCGGTTTTGTTCAGCAAAATAGGTCTATCAGTGGTGGGTCTCGCCGTCGGAAGCTGCGCCGGTAACGGTGGCGGCGACCGGCGAGGCGACAGATGCTGGGACCGGCTCGAGCAGACGGGGAGCAGCCGGCCGGCTTGTTGGTGATGGCGAGCCTAAGGTGTTGGCGCGATGTTGTGTCTATGTGGGGTTCGCCTTGCTTCGGTGGCAGGACCTGGAGTGTTCTGTATCCATCTTCGTTTCTGTATGCGTTATGTACTGTTCTTGTTGCTGTATGAATACATGTGGCGTATGCGTCCTTTTCTAAAAAAAAAGAAGAAGAAAAAGAACAGTGAGGATTTGATGCCCACCGGGTGTGGTGCCCCCCACTCCATACCGTTGGATCTCCACCGTACGATGCACTCATATATACTACTAGTGTATATATATAGAGGATCTATAAAAAAAAGTATCTATATAGAGGCGGCCTAGAGGCTAATCATGGCAAAATTATCTTCTTAGCTAGTAGTTCCGCAACTGTAAGAGACGGACAGCGTGTGGTGGCAACCGAGCCAAACCAAGATGAACCATGTCCAGATCATGTCGCGGCGCATGGTCTTGCCGGAGTCAGTCACTACACTACCGCCGGAGCCAGAGAGCACCATCGACCTGACGCCATGGGACATCTCGATGATCGCTTTGGAGTACAACCAGAAGGGCATCATCCTGCCCAAGCCAGGGGCGGACCCACGTTATGCTGAGTGGGGCCCAGGACCCCACTCAATTTTTGGTCCTCCCTGTATATGTCGAATACTAGCCCAGCAAGGCCCCCAGTCGGCCCAGGTCTAGTGCCCCCACTCCCTTGCAAAAGCCCAGAAAATAGAAAAGCAACAAAGGCAGTTTCTCAGAGATCCTAAAAAAAAAAGGCAGTTTCTCAGCAACCCTCGCCGTTGTTCATGCGTACACGAGCAATCTCCGCTTAAATAAAAGGAAACTGCAGCGATTAAATCGGGAGGCGAGACGACACCGCATCAACTCTTCTTGGAAATTAATTGCAGAGCAAACGAACCGTCCGCTCGGCCGACCCCTGTTGCGACGATGGCCCTCCACAGAGTCTCCCGCGCGCCCGGCTCCGGCTGCTGCTTTGCCGCCGCCGACTGGCTACGTACATGCGTCGCTGGTCACTCATCCGCCTCATCCCCAACTCTGAAACTAGCAGGTATGTTCTTCTTCAGCTGATGCATTAATGATATAAGTTATTCTTTTGGATTTCTGGTTTTGGTTCATGTCAAATCAAATGCAAACATGCAATTCGTGCTAGTACAACACTGCTCCTCTTATCTGGCATGTACTTTGTTCTAATCAAATTTGATATGTCACTTTCTACCGGGCGGCAAGTCTGTTAGCTATCTCAAAATCAAAAATGATATGCCACATTCTAGCATGATGTTTTCTACGATTTGGGAATACAGTGCAGTACTTGTGTGCTAGCCTGCTACTACTAGCATACTTTGTTCTAATCAAATTTTCTATGCAATTCAATCTGGCAACAGGCCCTGTCGGCAAGCCATTCATGACTAATACAGAACTAGTACTTGTGTGCTAGCCTGCTGCTACTAGCATACTTTGTATGTGAACCTTTCACAATTAGTATTTCAATGATTTGACTGAGAAAAAGAAGGAAGATAATGGAGAAGTATTTGACAAAATAATCAAGAAATGTCAACACCACCACCTAGGGGCCTGCCACTACTAAACGGTTCAAGTGGTGGTGGAACTGGAAATGCATCAAGACCTGCACCAAGACATAATTTTGTTGTGCTCGTACTAATTAATTTGAACAAGCTTACTCGGGATTCATCTAAAAGGAATCGAATGGTAGATTATCACCCCAACCAACGTGATGAGATAAGCATAAAGTATTTAATTTGGGGACCTAATCAGCCTCGCATTGACATTCCATACAGGGAGGTTGCGTAACAAAACTAGTGATGATTATTTGAGTCATAACCTAATTTGCTTCTTGGAAAGGAACTGCTAGTCAAAATTACTAGGAGGGATTGTTGATCGTTTCCATGAGATGAGAGCTCGTGGGGAAACGTAATGGTCTAATACCTTACACCTTTTATTTGTTTACCATCTTCATTAGTATTTTAAACCCTAATATGTGTTCTCTCTTTGTAGGTAACGGCATTTATGTTGTAGACAAATATTCTCTTATGCAACCTATGAACTATTGAGGTATTTTCTTTTTATAAAGTATGTTCACTTTAGTGATAAACTCATCGTGTTGCTATTGGATAAAGTAGTTATATATATATATATATATATATATATATATATATAAAACATTCTTTTTACGTTTATAATCTTATGTGGAAATTTGTTTCTGAGTTTTCTTATAGATTTTTTTCTGAGGGCATGAGTTTTCTTATAGATGAGTGCCCCCAGTCAGTTTTTATCCTGGGTCCGCCCCTGGCCCAAGCCTCCCATCACCGGAGGAGAGGAACAGCACGCCGTTCCCGAACATCTCGCCTCGTCCTTCGCGCGCGCTCTGGGCCATTTCTACCCCTATGCCGGCCTCCTCGCCGTCGCACCAGGCGTCACTGTGGCCGACATCACCACGCCGCTGTATACCCCGGAGGTGGTCCGGTTCTTCTTCCCGCTCGACGGGCTGCACGGCGTGGATGCAGCAGCGGGCTCCCACCCGCTCTTAGCCGCACAGGTGACCGAGTTGGACGACAGTATCTTCGTCGCCATGTCGCTAAACCATGTTGTCGCCGATGGGGCGGCTTTCTGGCACCTCTTCAACACATGGTCCGAGATCAGCCGTGGGAGTGACGGCGCCATCTCCTTGCCTTTGCCTGTGCACCGGAGGTGGTTCCTTGTCAGCTGCCCTGTCCCGGTTCCTCTCCCCTTCGGCAAGCTAGAGGACATCCTCGCCAGCCGGCGTACAGATGAGCACCCATCATCGGCGACGGAGGAAGGCTTCCTCAATTTCTCCGCGGAGATGGTACAAAAGCTCAAAGCGAAGGCCAACGCGGAGACGTCCGGCAACACCGTCATCTCCTCGTTGCAGGCCCTTCTTGCGCACCTGTGGATGGCGGTGTGCCGAGCCAGGAGGCTGTCACCGGACCACAGGACATCGTATGTCATCGCCGTCGGATGCCGGGGCCGCGTGGGTGGCCTACCGGCGGCCTACGTGGGGAACGCTGTGGCACGCACTGAGGCGGTGTCGACCGCCGACGAGATCCTAGAAAGGGGGCTGGGTTGGACAGCGACTCTGCTGAACAGAGCGGTGGCGTCGTTCGACGCGACAAGCGAAAGGGACAGGCACGTGTCATGGCCGCAAAAGCATTTCTTCTCGCGCGTGCCGGCATGCCCAACAGCCACAGCAATGATGGTGACGGGGGGCTCGCCACGGTTCGACGTGTACGGGAACGATTTGGGTGGGGGCGGCCGGTGAGCGTGCGGAATGGCCCAGCGAACAAGATGGACGGGACAGCGACGGCATTCGAGGGCAGAGACGGCGGAGGGAGCATGGCTCTAGGGGTGTGCCTCCCGCCGGAGGTGCTCGCGAGGCTCGTTGCTGACGAGGAGTTCATGAGCGCAGTAAGCGCAGCCACAGCTTGACCCATCAAGCTGCTTCTTACGGGTCGTGTCCTGCTTTCGATTTGTCACTGTCTTTGATAATAAAGGGTGTGGCTAGGTCTCAGTCGACTAAGACTTAACCAAGTCTTAATCAAGTGACATAGTATAAGAAGAAAAATAAAACTGAAAAGAAAAAATTTGTACGAACCTCCATGCAAGATCAAAGAATTATAGCATCGACTGAGACATAACAAAACTGGACAATAAAAGATCCCGGTTTTGCATGGAGCGGCTCGATAATGCCAGATACTATATGCCAGTTGAGACAGCTTACTTCTGGTTGACAAAAATGCTACATCTACGAATGTTTTACAGAAATTCTACGGACCCTTTCCTAAACTTATTAGGCGTGCGTGAGGTGTTGTGTTTGTATTGGTCTCGATGTTAGTTGTAAATAACTAAGGACCAGATCTCAACCTTGTATTGCTTCTCACGGCATTGAGCCTATATTTTTTTAGGGGGGAAACATCCGATCTATTTATCTTCAATCATGGCAGTACAACGAACACCAGAAATAATATAAATTACATCCAGATCCGTAGACCACCTAGTAACGACTACAAGCACTGAAGCGAGCCGAAGGCGCGCCGGCGTCATCGCCCCTCCCTCACCAGAGCCATTAACACGCAGCGTCCCTACCTGAAGGTGCACACATCAACCAAATTTACATGGTAATCAGAGCTTGATTCTCTTCCCATCTACAGCCATGTCGACATTGTAGGAGATATGCCCTAGAGGCAGTAATAACAGTTATTTTGTATCTCCGAGTTTGTAATGAATGTTTATGATCCATGCTATAACTGCAATGATTCTCGAGTCTGCAATAACCACGAGGCTTGGAGGGAAACTCATGTGCACGTGTGGTATAATAAACGGTAAATTGTATTCCTAGTCTTGCCTCTAAGACTCGCTCAAGTATTGCAGGATGATCCTGTTTTCCTGATCATGGGCATGGCTATGCCGGCAATTTTGAGGGCACGATGTTGGTAGAACACTTGTGTTGAATCGACCCAAATTGATGTTATGCTATGAGATTCATTTGTCACAAGTTAATGGTTAAATAACACAGAGATAGTTAATGTTTGCATAATTCCTTTGACCATGAGAGTATCGAGTTTCTTCGTGCTTGCTTCGTGAACTTTGGGGTTTGTTAAACGTCATCCGTTACTGGGTGGCTATTACGGCGGCTTACGGGTTCACGGAAAAGTATGGCAAGTAACTTAATAGCTCAAGATTGGGATTTGCTCCTCCGACGATGGAGAGATATTCTCGGGCCCTCTCAGTGTTACGGTATCCATCATCGTCTGGCCAGACACAGTATGATTTGATCACAGGGATGCCGGAACACGAAAACGAGAAAAGAGAACAAAACCGGTAACGAGGTAACTTGCATAGTGGACAAGTTGTTGATCCACGGGGACGCAGAAAATCTCACCTCAGGTGTTTGTGAAATATCGCGAAGCAAAAGGAATAGCACATGGCAACTGGAGGTTCACTCGAATATTCATTCGTGTGGGTATAGGGGTCAATATGGGTGTCCACGGCTCCGATGTTGATCATAGATCGGAAGGGGTTCCGGGTCATGTCTATGCTTCACCGAACCTATAGGGTCACACGCTTAAGGGTCATCTATCTGCTGATTACTAGACAGGGAGTCTGAGAGAAAATCATCGAAAAAGTTTCGGACACCGGAAAAGTTTCGGACAGCGGAAAAGTTCCGCAGAGAGAACACCGGAACAGTTTCGGTAAAACTGAAAAGTTGTTTCAGGGGATACCATTAAGTCAAATTGGTTTCGGCACATGCCTGATAATTCTTGGAGGGTGCCAGAATCATTCTGGAAACTTCTGGGAATTTTCCGGAAGAAAAACCGGAAATGTTCCGGAGCTGCCGGAACCACTTCAGATGCTTTTCGCAGATGAAAATCACTAATCCAGAATTGTTCCGGACCGCATTGAAAATTATTTTAGTGGGTACTGGAAATGTTCTAAGCCCACATAAATATTTTCAGTTCGATCAGACGCTGAAAATGTCGTCGTGAATAGTGAAAGTGCTTTTTGGATATTTTTGGGAAAGCACCTTTTTGGATATTTCCAAAAAGGTTTCTAGAAGAACTTGGGAGCCAAGGAAGCCCCCCTTGGGGGCCCCCCATGAGGGCTTGGCCGTCCACATGTGGGCTCCATGGTGGAGCCCCACTTGCTCCATTAGTTCCCTAAAATGCCCTTGTGGAAGTGTTCCTTCATGGGTATTTTTGTGTTTTTGGAATGGCAACTTTACCCCTTGGTTTTCCTATAAATAGGAGGTGAGGGGGCTGCCCCAAACCTCATGCTTGCTCTCATAGACATGCCGTAGACATTTCTGGCTTCTCTCTCCCTCCCAGCAAAATAGTTTTGTAGAGCCGAAAGACTGTCTGGGTTCCGGTGGAAACTAGTTCTGGACGGCGAAGCCCTGCCGGATAGATGACACCGTATGTGTGCAACTCTGTAGAGAGATCGTAGTTTCGGTCTTAGTTTGAGAGGTCCTCCCGAAGGGCTGTCCGAGTGATCGTCTTAGTTTGAGAGGTCCTCCCGAAGGGCTGTCCGAGTGACCGTCCGAGTTTCGAAGGTCCTCCCGAAGGGCTGTCCGTGACATCGTCCGAGGGCTGTCCGACCACCTCCCGAAGGGCTGTCCGACGAGGGAGTACATCCTCGCGGTTGGGAAGTTGTAAAATCCTAGCTGCGGGGATCTGCACCAACGATCTCCACCGACTCTTCTTCCGCTGCGCTTCTAGTCGGTACGGATCAGATCAAACCTTGTATGCAGTCTCCATAGTGGTCCTGGGCGTGCTTGCTATACCGGAAACTTTTGTTTTCTGTCGCGTTCCCCAACAGTGGCATCAAGAGCCAGGCTATGCGTAGATGCATGTTATGATCTAGAGTACATGAGATGTATGGGTATTGCATAGTATAATTTTGTAGTAGATGAGATCTATTACTGAAAATTATTTGTGCGGGTAGCAGATGAAATCTGTTACCCGATGTTCCCGTTGCTTCCCGTGAATTTGCGTAGTCCTGATCTTGACGGCATGGTGGAATCTCACAAAGTTCTGGCAATCCGCGATCCTTTCATGCTGCTCCTGAGTATGCTGATTGACAGATCAACGAAGTGCTAACAGTTCTTTGGGTTCCACCATAGTTAAAGAAAGATGGATGTTTCGCAGACGAAAGGGCAATGCAGATATGATCTGCACGGGGGTCACGCGTATGACGAAGTTTAGTATGGGGCTCGAGATTTTATTATCTCGTGTTTCATACACCCTGGAAAGTTAATCTAGCAACTTGAATTATCATACTTGATGATGAGCGTTGGTAACTGCGGTTTGAGTCAAAACCTTAGAAGCCACGTAAAATAAAATTTTGCATAAACCGATTAGAGGCGTCTAACTTGGTTTTGCAGGATGGTTTGCATGTGATGTGGTATAGCAAGTCTCATATTAATTTGATTATGTATGAGATGACTATATGATGTAATTAACATGACCTGCGTGTCATGATTCGGCATGATGGCTGGAGCCATATGATTGCACTTTAATGACCTGCGTGTCAACCTTATGTAATTCACTTATTTTATTAGCTATAGAGATAGCAATATTATCTGGTGCATCGACAAGGTGGTGGCAATCTTCGCAAAGGTGAACACCGACGCGAATGCCGAAGACGAAGAAATACTTGACTTCTCCGTCAGAAGGGGCTATACCATATCATGCTATTATGAATTGCCTGAGATGTTTATCCCTCTTGATGCACCCTTCTTGATTGCGCGGTAGTCGCTTTTTATTAGGGTGATCTCTCACTAAAAATATAAAGTAGTTAGTGTTCTCCCAAGTGTAGCACCGTCACAGCATCTATCCTTTCGGGGTGCGCCATGGATGCATGGGTACGAACGATTGGAGAAATGTAAGGCGGGTGAGGTCAGACCTCGCAGCAAGATCACTTGGTTGTCTTGACGTTCATGGCAGGATCATCCTGAGCTCGGAACACACGCATCGAAAGATGAACAAGAGTCATATAGAGATATGATCGGCAAGTTGGCCTACCAATTGAAATCCTCGTCATGAGATGATGATTCTATGATGTTGAATTGATATTTGGATCTTGAATCACTCATAATCAATTTTGAGAGATATTGATTTGAGTGGGAGCGCACTTTAGAATAAAATTGTTTATTCACTAGTGCAAAAATCATTATGAACAAAGTCTAAGTGAACTTGTGTTTTCCGTTGTAGGTCAAATGGCTCGCAATAGCGCGTTCAACTTAGGCCCGATGTTAGAGAAAGAGAAGTTAGCTGCGAATGGAAACAACTATGCGGACTGGGTCCGTACCCTGAGGATTGTCCTCAGGAGTGCTAAGAAAGTGTACGTGCTTGACGGACCTCTTCCACCTAAGCCGGCGGCAACCGCCCCGGTAGATGAACAAAATGTCTGGGCCACTAAGGATGATGATTTCAACTTAGTACAGTGCCTCATGCTGTCTTGCATGAGTTCAGAGCTTCAAAAACGTTTTGAATTCCATAGCTCCTTTGATATGATCAAGGATCTGGATGCTCTGTACAAGTTTAATGCACGGTCTGAACGTTTTGATATCATGAAAATGATGATGGAGACCAAGATGGCTGAGGGCAGTTCAGTTGGCGAGCACGTAGTCAATATGATTGGCTATGCTGAAAGGCTTAAAACCCTGGAATTTCCACTTCCAGAAGAGCATGTTATGGACATGTTGCTCGGTTCACTCCCCCCTTCTTACGAAGGTTTTGTCATGAACTACAACATGAATGGGATGGACAAAACACCTAATGAGGTGCTTGCCATGCTGAAAACTGCTGAAGGAGGACTGCGGAAAAATCGCAAGCAAGTGTTGCTTGTGAATAAAACTGCCAGTTTCAAAAAGGGCAAGCCAAAGAAGGGCAAGGGCGCCGGTAAGACCGGCTTCCAACGCAAATCTAAGGGCAAAGCCAAGAATGAAACTGAGTGCTTCTACTGCAAGGGCACAGGACACTGGAAGAGAAACTGCAAGAAGTATCTGGAAGATAAGAAGACCGGGAAAACCGGAAAAGGTATAATTGTTATACAAGTTAATGTCATTGACGTTTTGCTTGCTAGCGAAAATTCTAAGTCTTGGGTATTTGATACCGGATCGGTTGCACACATTTGCAACTCGATACAGGGGCTTCAGAAGGTGCGCAAGCTGGCAAAGAATGAAGTCGTGATGCGTGTCGGGAACGGTGCTGGGATCGCCGCTCAAGCCGTCGGCATTATGCCTCTACGTCTCCCTTCAGGATTTATTTTGGAACTAAGTAACTGTTATTTTGTTCCGTTGTTGTGTAGAAACATTATCTCTGGATCATGTTTAGTGCACGATGGGTACTCCAACAAGTCTGAGAACAATGGTTGTTCACTTTATTGTAAGGATATGTTTTATGGATTTGCACCCATTGTTGGGGGCCTTTTCATACTAAATCTTGAATGTGAAAATGGTGTCTTTAACGTGAATGCTAAACGTCTTAAGAAGGCTGATACCACCACCACTTACTTGTGGCACTGTCGGCTTGGCCACATCGGAAAGAAACGCATGCAAAGACTCCAGAGAGATGGGGTTTTACCGTCCTTTGATTTTGAATCATTTGGCACATGTGAAGCTTGTCTGATGGGGAAAATGACCAAGACGCCGTTCACGGGTCATCCTGAACGGGCGGGTGAATTATTGGAAATAATACATAGTGATGTATGTGGTCCAATGAGCACAGCCGCACGGGGTGGGTATTTCTATTTCGTAACTTTTACTGATGATTTAAGTCGGTATGGCTATATCTACTTAATGAAGCATAAGTCAGAAACCTTTGAAAAGTTCAAAGAATTTCAGAATGAGGTAGAAAATCATCGTAACAAAAAGATTAAGTTTCTGCGGTCTGATCGCGGAGGCGAATATCTTAGTCATGAGTTTGGCCAACATCTGAGTGACCGTGGAATCGTTTCACAGCTTACGCCTCCCGGAACTCCACAGAGAAACGGAGTATCGGAAAGACGTAACCGAACCCTGTTGGACATGGTAAGGTCGATGATGTCTCTTACAGATCTGCCGATATCTTTTTGGGGTCACGCACTAGAAACTGCCGCTCACACACTAAACAGAGCACCGTCTAAGTCTGTTAAGACGACACC
Organism: Elymus sibiricus; assembly: GCA_039707655.1. Lineage (NCBI taxonomy): Eukaryota > Viridiplantae > Streptophyta > Magnoliopsida > Poales > Poaceae > Elymus > Elymus sibiricus. The sequence continues at coordinate 16,352,951 of CM077664.1, read as the reverse complement.
ACATGAAATGTGGAATGGGAGGAAACCCAGTTTGTCGCATCTTAAAATTTGGGGATGTGAGGTACATGTAAAACGTTTACAACCTACCAAACTCGATCCCAGATCAGACAAATGTAACTTTGTAGGTTATCCAAAAGAAACAGTTGGGTATTCCTTCTACCTACCCTCCGAGCACAAAGTGTTTGTCGCTAAAAACGGAGTCTTTCTTGAGAAAGAATTTCTCGCTAAAGAATTGAGTGGGAGGACAGTACAGCTTGATGAGATTAGTGAATCTTCGGCAATCGTTGATATGGCTAAGGAACCGGAAGTAATTCCGCCAATTATCCCTACAACCGAGCCGGAAGTTGTCGCATGTGATGCGGAAACTTCAGACAATGTTGTAACTGAACCGCGCAGATCAGGTAGGGTTATCCAGCCACCTGAATGGTTTCATAACGAAATCTTCATTCTTGAAGACGATGAACCTGCACACTACAAGGAAGCGATGGCGGGGCCAAGCTCAAGGGAATGGCACAAGGCCATGAAATCCGAAATGAAATCCATGTACGAAAACCAAGTTTGGAACTTGGAAGAACTTCCAGATGGCATAAAACCCATTGGTTGTAAATGGATTTTCAAAAGAAAGACGGACGCGGATGGTAACATTACTATCCACAGAGCTAGACTTGTCGCGAAAGGGTTCACGCAAGTTCTAGGGGTAGACTACGACGAGACTTTCTCGCCCGTAGCTATGCTTAGGTCTGTTCGGATATTACTAGCAATTGCTGCTTATTTCGATTATGAAATATGGCAGATGGATGTCAAAACGGCTTTCCTAAATGGAAACCTTGAAAAGGATGTATACATGATACAGCCAGAAGGTTTTGTCGATCCTAAGAATGCTGGAAAGGTATGTAAGCTTCAGAAAGCCATTTATGGTCTGAAGCAAGCATCAAGGAGCTGGAACATTCGTTTTGATGAAGTGGTCAAAGAGTTTGGCTTCATCAGGAACGATGAAGAATCTTGTGTTTACAAGAAGTTTAGTGGGAGCGCAAAAGCATTTCTAATCTTGTATGTGGACGACATATTGTTGATTGGAAATGACGTAAATTTTCTTAGCGAAATAAAAGACTCATTGAAGAAGAGTTTTTCAATGAAAGACTTAGGCGAAGCGGCATATGTATTGGGCATCAGAATCTATAGAGATAGATCAAGACGCCTGATAGCGCTTAGCCAAAGCACGTACATTGACAAGGTGTTGAAAAGGTTCAACATGGAGAACTCCAAGAAAGGCCTACTCCCCATGTCACCTGGCACAGTGCTTTGCAAGAATCAGTGTCCTCGGACCCTCGATGAGCGAGTACAAATGAATGATATTCCATATGCTTCGGCAGTTGGTTCTATTATGTATGCCATGCTATGTACAAGACCGGACGTTTCCTATGCGCTAAGTGTTAGCAGCCGGTACCAAGGTGATCCAGGATTGGATCACTGGGCCGCAGTCAAGGGTATTCTTAAGTACCTCAGAAGGACCAAGGATTTACTCCTTGTGTACGGAGGTGATGAAGAGCTCATTGTAAGTTGTTACACTGATGCAGGCTTCATGACTGACCCAGATGACTTTAAATCTCAATCTCGCTATGTTTTCATATTGAACGGCGGTGCAGTTGATTGGAAAAGTTCCAAACAAAAGATTGTGGCGGATTCTACAACGGAGGCGGAATATGTTGCTACTTCAGAAGCCTCCAAGCAGGCTGTCGGAATCAAGCAATTTCTTGAAGACCTTGGTGTGGTTCCAAGTGCTCTGGACCCGGTGGAGATCTATTGTGATAATAGTGACGCCGTGCCCAGGCAAGGGAGCCATGTTCGCACCATAAGACAATGCATATTCAACGCAAATATAAACTCATTCGACATCATGTCGAAGAAGGTTTAGTGAAAGTACGCAAAGTTCACACGGATCTGAATGTGTCAGACCCGATGACAAAGCCTCTACCACGAGCAAAGCATGAGCAACACCGGATAGCCATTGGTGTTAGAGAAGCCATGTAACTGGATTATGACTCTAGTGCAAGTGGGAGACTGTAGGAGATATGCCCTAGAGGCAGTAATAACAGTTATTTTGTATCTCCGAGTTTGTAATGAATGTTTATGATCCATGCTATAACTGCAATGATTCTCGAGTCTGCAATAACCACGAGGCTTGGAGGGAAACTCATGTGCACGTGTGGTATAATAAACGGTAAATTGTATTCCTAGTCTTGCCTCTAAGACTCGCTCAAGTATTGCAGGATGATCCTGTTTTCCTGATCATGGGCATGGCTATGCCGGCAATTTTGAGGGCACGATGTTGGTAGAACACTTGTGTTGAATCGACCCAAATTGATGTTATGCTATGAGATTCATTTGTCACAAGTTAATGGTTAAAGAACACAGAGATAGTTAATGTTTGCATAATTCCTTTGACCATGAGAGTATCGAGTTCCTTCGTGCTTGCTTCGTGAACTTTGGGGTTTGTTAAACGTCATCCGTTACTGGGTGGCTATTACGGCGGCTTACGGGTTCACGAAAAAGTATGGCAAGTAACTTAATAGCTCAAGATTGGGATTTGCTCCTCCGACGATGGAGAGATATTCTCGGGCCCTCTCGGTGTTACGGTATCCATCATCGTCTGGCCAGACACAGTGTGATTTGATCACAGGGATGCCGGAACACGAAAACGAGAAAAGAGAACAAAACCGGTAACGAGGTAACTTGCATAGTGGACAAGTTGTTGATCCACGGGGATGCAGAAAATCCCACCTCGGGTGTTTGTGAAATATCGCGAAGCAACAGGAATAGCACACGGCAACTGGAGGTTCACTCGAATATTCATTCGTGTGGGTATAGGGGTCAATATGGGTGTCCACGGCTCCGATGTTGATCATTGATCGGAAGGGGTTCCGGGTCATGTCTATGCTTCACCGAACCTATAGGGTCACACGCTTAAGGGTCATCTATCTGCTGAATACTAGACAGGGAGTCTGAGAGAAAATCACCGAAAAAGTTTCGGACATCGGAAAAGTTTCGGACAGCGGAAAAGTTCCGTAGAGAGAACACCGGAACAGTTTCGGTAAAACTGAAAAGTTGTTTCAGGGGATACCATTAAGTCAAATTGGTTTCGGCACATGCCTGATAATTCTTGGAGGGTGCCAGAATCATTCTGGAAACTTCTGGGAATTTTCCGGAAGAAAAACCGGAAATGTTCCGGAGCTGCCGGAACCACTTCAGATGCTTTTCGCAGATGAAAATCACTAATCCAGAATTGTTCCGGACCGCATTGAAAATTATTTTAGTGAGTACTGGAAATGTTCTAAGCCCACATAAATATTTTCAGTTCGATCAGACGCTGAAAATGTCGTCGTGAATAGTGAAAGTGCTTTTTGGATATTTTTGGGAAAGCACCTTTTTGGATATTTCCAAAAAGGTTTCTAGAAGAACTTGGGAGCCAAGGAAGCCCCCCTTGGGGGCCCCCCATGAGGGCTTGGCCGGCCACATGTGGGCTCCATGGTGGAGCCCCACTTGCTCCATTAGTTCCCTAAAATGCCCCTGTGGAAGTGTTCCTTCATGGGTATTTTTGGGTTTTTGGAATGGCAACTTTACCCCTTGGTTTTCCTATAAATAGGAGGAGGGGGCTGCCCCAAACCTCATGCTTGCTCTCATACACATGCCATAGACATTTCTGGCTTCTCTCTCCCTCCCAGCAAAATAGTTTTGTAGAGCCGAAAGGCTGTCTGGGTTCCGGTGGGAACTAGTTCTGGACGGCGAAGCCCTGCCGGATAGATGACACCGTATGTGTGCAACTCTGTAGAGAGATCGTAGTTTCGGTCTTAGTTTGAGAGGTCCTCCCGAAGGGCTGTCCGAGTGATCGTCTTAGTTTGAGAGGTCCTCCCGAAGGGCTGTCCGAGTGACCGTCCGAGTTTCGAAGGTCCTCCCGAAGGGCTGTCCGTGACATCGTCCGAGGACTGTCCGACCGCCTCCCGAAGGGCTGTCCGACGAGGGAGTACATCCTCGCGGTTGGGAGGTTGTAAAATCCTAGCTGCGGGGATCTGCACCAACGATCTCCACCGACTCTTCTTCCGCTGCGCTTCGAGTCGGTACGGATCAGATCAAACCTTGTATGCAGTCTCCATAGTGGTCCTGGGCGTGCTCGCTATACCGGAAATTTTTGTTTTCTGTCGCGTTCCCCAACAAACATAGCAGCCGGGTGAGGGGGGATGGCTCACGAACCGTTGGGAGTACGGACATGCGATTCAAATAGCGACGCTGCTGGCGTCGCGCGGTCGGTGGCGCTGGCTGGGAGCTAGTGCGGCAAGGGCCGAGGGCGGAGCAAGGATGCCCGGCCCTATGCTCGCGCCCAGGGTCGGAGCTGACAGCGGCGAGGAACCGTTTCTGGGCCCTGACCGGTGAGGACTCTGATTCGGAGGACCAGGGGGTCTCGAATCCGTCTTCGCCGGTGGCGTGCTCTGCCAACCTCGGGGTGCACGGTTAGCGACTTCGTGGTGCATGCTGCGTAGCTGGGAGGTGCGGTGGTCACTGGCCGGCGGCGGTTTGCGGTAGGCAGGCACGGCCCTCGCGTGACGGCAACGCGTATCTGGCACCCGGAGGGTGCTAGTTCTGCACGTGATAATTAAATGAAAAGTTTGAACACATTTAAGTTACATTAACATTTCTTAAAATACATGGACATTTTTTATGAAACACATGACCTTGTTTTGAAAATGCGTGAACAATTATTTTTATTACATGAACTTTTATAAGGTGAATTTTTTAATTACATGAGCATTCTATGAAATTCATGATCAATTTTCTAATTGCATGAACATTTGTTAGAAAATAAAGAACATTTTCTTAATTACATGAACATTTTTCTAAATTTACGTAAACACCTTTAGAAATACACGAAAACCTCGCTGCTCAGCCAGATCCTCGCCAGATCCCCTGCCGAGACCACCGTATCGATGCAAGCTGCCGCCTCCGCCTTCGAATATCCACATGCAAGTGATTCGCATAGGAGATCAGAAGGCATCGGCGACGAGACTCCGTCGGGCGGCGCGTCCTCCACCACTGCATCCTCGTCATCCTCCGACCCCTCGTCGGCGTCCGCAGCTAGAGCCCAGAACCGGCCGCCTACGCGCTGGCCAGCCGTGGGCGTCGACGGCCGCCCGGTCGCCCGCCTGTTCGCCTTCTCGGCCTCTAAATATAATTTTTTTTCTTTTTTTTGAGGACCACGAGTAACAGGCTACTTGGTGGTAGGTTTACAGTCATCAAGTAACTGTTGTTTCAGGCTATCAGGAACATTGGCGATCAGCAGTTGGTCTCCAGTCACCTTCGCCAGGTTGGCCAGGCCATGCGCCAGGGGATTGCATTTTCTTCCCACCACACTGACTTGAGCAGAAGAGAAGAGCGACCAGGTTGGCCAGGCCTCCTAAATATAAGTTTATATATCTCACCTGTAGTAGTTATGACTTATATGAGTATAAATAGAAGTACTAGTAGGTGGTTCTAAAGAAAAAGCGATGTCCTCTATTGTCGGATGTCCATACTAGAAATAAATGGCCTGACGGTATACCCCGTTTCTTATCAGTTATAAGATGCTCTTTTCTACCGCATGGGACATGTGGTTAGCAAAATCAAAATTCACATAAGATGCTCTTTTCTCACAAAATAAAAACTGAAAAACATAAAATGCGTAAAGCAAGGATGCGTCATAAGCTCGTACGTGTTTTTTACTTGAAGCCCTGAAACCGTAGAAAGTATGATATAAAAGGGGGAGCAAAATAAGAAATCAAAAGCTATGCCACCTATATATAGCCAAATCTATATCTATACTACCTATTATTATATATATATATATATATATATATTATTTTTATTATATATATATTAATAAAGGAAATAGGTATTCTTGGTTCGTCATGTTATTTTGCAGAAAACCCCTTGATGTTTCTGGTAATCAACCCGCAGTCCAATTTTAAGTCAGATTTTTGCTTTTGCAGAAAACCCCCTAATGTTTCTGGTAATCAACCCGCAATTCAGTTTTAAAACCGATTTTCACTTTTTCAGAAACCCCCTGATAATTGGGTTAATCAACCCACAGTACATATCAAATGTTTAAAAAAAATATTCATATCTTTTAAACCATAACTCCAAATTTAACATGTTATATATGGAATTTGATTAGAAAAATATGTAAAATCAGAATATGATGTTATTTTACCTGTTAACAATTTTAAAAATGCTATTTAGGGTGCAATCTTAATCAATAGCGCATGATCCGTCTTTTCTTTCATACTGGTATCGATCCGGATTGAAAAGGAACACCTCGGCAAAACCATGATTGGAGACGAAATAAACCATCTATAACCACGCATGCACGCCTCGCCAAAACCTCACAGAAAAAAAACAGATTTCTCATCATATGCCGAGAGAGAGAGACGCCTTAGGATTGACAACATTCAAACGCGTTGTGATTGTGTGAGCACCGAGGCCACCGTCGGCGAGGATGGAAAGGAGGATAAGTGGCAACACAGATGGAATGCCATGTGTTGAAAGAAAGGACGTGGACCTATTGGGGTATTGACTCAAGGTTATTGGGTTAGGGGGTGTGGTATTTTTTTCTTCCGTTGCAACGCATCGTGCTCTTTTGCCCGTAAAAGAAAAAGGATCATGCACGTACGACTTAATCATGCATGCATGCATGCATGAACAGTCCTTGTAACTCGGTGGCATGAAGGTAATCCTTGTTTCCACCTCCCTACCCGCGGGCATCGTCCCCTCACTTGAGCATCTCCTGCAGCCCCTCGTCATCCAGGCACTCCAACCATGGATGCACACACACGCAGCCCCGCCATGCACACACTCGTATCCCTGCTGCACGCACACGCAGCGCAGCCATGCACACGCTGTACATCCCGTCGCGCACGCACACAAGCACACATTTTGTTTTTACTACTGCGAGGAGGGCTTTAAATGCCGTCTGACCCGTACACCTTTAGAGGCGTGCTCCACGTTTTAGCAAACCAGTAGTGCGAGTTGTCAGCTCCGCTGAAGAGTTCCGTGGGTGTGTCATCAATGCGATTCAAATTTAAAAATGGGTCAATGCTACGTACCGCAACGCTATAGCCTGCCCTGCTAGTACTAGTGTCAGCAATGCAGGTGTTTTGCAGAGTTTTACACATCTCCTGAACCACGAGCAACTACTGACCGTCGGGTGAAAAGGAGGAACGAACGGTGGATCAAGGTGTGGGCTAGTATCCTCTATGGCATCTGATGATTACGCTATCAAGAAATTTTCATCTATATATTGGTAAAGTGATAATAGATTGACGGCCAGAATGTTATAAACATGTCGTCAATCAGAATGTCAATCAAGAGAAATTTAACAAACACTGGTGATGCTTTCTTTTCTCTTTTTGATGTGCTCACATACTTTTCTAGTACAATTATTGAGACATACCTTGCTTTCATATGCACAATATTATCTCTCTGGTCTCTGTCTTTGGCTGTTGTGATTAAAGACATTTAAACCAAAAAAGACAAGTAAAATGGTTAGCTAGTCAACTTAGTGCACTACTGGAATTTCACCCTACGCCGAGTGTTCGGCTCTTCGCCGAGGGCCAAATCATGGGCACTCGGCAAAAGGATATACGCCGAGAGTAGTACTCGGCAAAGACAAGAACACGGCAACGAGATGTTGTTGCCGAGTAGAAGACACGGCGAAGAGGGCACACTCGGCAAACGCCACAGACGCCGATAGCACCACACGGCAAAGAGATGCCACGTGGCATGTCCGTTTGCGTCTGACGGCTCCGTGACTTGTAGTTGTCTTTGCCGAGAGCTAAACCGGGGCGCTCGGCATCCCACTTGTCACTGAAACATTTTGACCTGACAGGTGGGCCCATTGGACCCACCTGTCACTGAAACATTTCAAATTATATGATAATTTTTTTCAAGAAATAATATGAATCCCGAAACATTTTCTTTGCCGAGAGCTATACCGGGCCGCTCGGCATCCCACCGTTGACTGAAACATTTTGACCTGATAGGTCAGCCCATGGGACCCACCTGTCACTGAAACGTTGTGTAGTACCCCGAGCCGTCAGGGCAAGCTCTCGGAAAAGAATGGCACTACTGGAGTGCTATTTTTGCTGAGAGATGCATGCTCTCGGAAAAGAATGGCACTACTCGAGTTCTACCTTTGCCGAGAGGTGCTCTCGGAAAAGTCTGTGCTATCGCTCAGGTGACCCCTCTTCCGAGCGTGAGCTCTTGGGAAAGCTGGTATTTTCGAGTGTTGTTCTCGGAAATATGTCCCATCTCTTCTCGTGTCAAGTTGTTTCTTCTGTAATCCCTGCAAATGAAAACAAATACATACATTTTCTGCCTATATCTTCAGTGTAGAAAATGACATATCATATCAAATAAATGTGGGAGCTCCTAGCTCCTAGAAATTCCTCTAGCACATCACACACATATTCACATAGGCATAATTCATACAAGTTCACATAGGCTAATAATTCATACAAGTTCATAGAGCAAAAAACATTGCTCGAGCACATCACACACAAGTTCACATATTCATACATAGGTTTAATTCATGCAAGTTCATAGAGCAAAACACATGCAAATTCTATGTTTCTAGCGGCGTTGCACACCACATGGACACATAGGTGGACACATTCTCTATGCTTCTGGAGGAGGAGGGGCAACATTTCCACCGCCTTGATTTTGCATAAAGACCTATAAGAGGAGAGTCATGTTAGCATTGTCGGCAGATATATATTGAAATGATGGCTATATTAAGAGAAAGTTGAACCTCAAGCTTCTGCTCAAGCGTCTTTATCCTTTCGTTTGTTTCCGCTTGTTCCCTCGCTCTTGCCTCCTGTTATGCCTGCCGCCGTTCCTCCTCTTCAGTAGCCCGCTTCTCCAATAAAGCCTGTAATATGTCATTAGTCTCATATAGGTTGCAACGGTTCTATTTCAAGGCATCGGCATATATGAATGGTACTGGTGCGAACCTTGAGACGCGTGACCTCACGCGACGCGGCGGTCGGGCGACTCCGTATGGATGGAGTTGAGCTTGTGCTTGACGCGCGGATCTCATGGAGCCTGCGGTGCGAGGAGGTGGCAATCGCCCCGTTGCAAATGAGGTGGCGGCCACCTCTCTTCCCCTCGCTAGCAATGACGACCAACTCTGGATCTAATGGCTGGGACGTAGGTTCGACGTCCTCCCCATGCTCCTCCTTGAAGACGGCTCTGAAGGTTTCATACTTCTCCTGTGCCGACTCATTGAAGAACTCATTGCCATCCTTTCCCTTGTGACCTTCTTTCCACGCATCTAGGATGTGGACCGGGCCACCACGCTCCATCTCCTGCAAAAGGAACCATCAAGCTTAATAAATGGAGATGCACCATGAGACAAAGTTTACCATCATATTGCACGTACCATATGTTGCTTGAGAGTTGTTAGGTTGCGGCTCCCCTGGACGTGTGCCAGACCTGGCATTTTCGCTCGATCGTTACCTTGCTCAACGTGTTGCGCCTGCCATGTTGGGTCACACCAGAGATCAACCAATGCCTCCCAACAATCTTGTTTCATCCATGGTGGCCTCTCCTAGTCAGACATAATCAAATCATTGAGTAATGCATGGAACAAGCGGCGGCTGACTCAAAGTAGAAGCAAGCAATGTTGTTACTTACCACCGACAAGTACTTGTCTTTCTCCAAATTGGTCTGGCAAGCAACTTTCTTCGTCATCTTTTGCCCCTTGTCATCCAGTTCCCGAGCCATCAACACTGCATTGAACCGCAGCGTGTGCTTTGCGTCGAAAAGTATCTTCCTGGCAACTTTCACCAGGGCTTTTGTTGCCTGCTGTTCTTGCCCATCCACGCAAGAATATTGTTGCTACAACAATGCAAATGGAAGTTAATTACCAAGCGTCGGATATGGAACAATGAAGTGCCAAAGATACTTACATTGAAACCTTCGATGACCCGGGCGGCCATGGTGACATTGTGCTCATCCTTGTTGTACTGGTAATGCTCCCAGGTGAAACCTGGCGACGGCGGGTCGTCAGCACTCGGCTTGCCCAAGCCGGGGAAGTACTTCCTCACAAGGGAGCCGATGAGGGGGTTCGGCAATCGCGCGTTCTTAGGCTTGCAAGGGACAAATTCCCAATGACTGCATGATGAAAAAGAAAATCATATGTGAGTGTTCAATTATGGTATGCAAAATAACTTGTAAGATCCAATGTTTACTTGTCTCCCGTCGGTTTTATGACAGGACGGTGGTTGGTAGCCGTTGGTTCCGGGACCTTCCCGGACCACGCCCGGAATGCTTCCTCTTGGTAGCGAGCACATCCTCTCCGAGATCGTCATCCGATCTGGACTCCTCGTCCTCGATACCGCGGTCCTCCGTGTGGGAGATGGACGACCCAGTCGAGGAAGAGTGGCCAACGTCGGTGCTCTTAACACTCACGACTTTTCGGAACATCTTTGTGTCTTCCTAAGAATCTGAAAACAAAATAAAGTATAAATAACTAAAACAGAGAGTAATATGAAAATAAAATAAAATATAAATATAAATAACTATAACAGGTGCAAGAAGCACTACCAATTTTATCTAAAATTATAACCATACTAATTCTCATTCTGTTCTTGTGTTCAAATGGTGATGGCAGTAATCTCTCTTCAAAATGGTGATAGCACAACAAATTTACCTAAGCAAACTACATGTATGAAACTACTTGGAACTACGATTAGCAATGAACCACCTAGGAGCTCTAGCTAGGTCCTTATTACTGAAATATGATTGCTTTTGTTGGCAAGCAATACATAAAAAAAGTTGCATATAGAAGTAGTGCTTTCTGAAATTCCTCATGTTCGTTTGCAGAGAGCCACTGCAATTCCCAAGTGGTTTTTCTTTACAACATGGACCAACAAAGGAGTCTCCAGTTTAGTCTTTTTTGGTTACTTCAGATTGTACCATAATTAAACGCTTCTTGTATTGCAGTTAAGTAAAGTCTCTTCCTTTTGCAAATATGGTAACACCAGCACCATGTCTTAGTTTGTTCATTATAATCTATGTATTTCTAATCAAACTTTACCTAAAAATTTTACCTAAGCAAACTACATGTATGAAACAGAGCATTGTAAACTAAACCAAAATTACCTAGGCATCCAATCAAACCATAGCAGTAATCTCTCCAACCACCACTCCTAACAACATAGAACTAATTAACCTAGGCATCCAATCAAACAGAGAACTAATTAACCTAAACCTAAACCTAACAGGAGGCCACAGCATGCGGGTGCCGGGGGGCGTGGGGGGTGGAGGGGGGGGGAGGGGGTTGGGGGGGAGTTACCTGACTCCAATCGAAGCTGGCGAGCCACCGGTTGCTGGCGGCGGCGGCCGCCGCCCTTAGCCACCTTTGAAGAACGGCGCCGCTGGCCGTCCGCCATGAAGACGGCGGTGGCAGAAGGCAGCGGTGGCAGATGGCGGCGGTGACGGGTGGCGGTGGTGGCGGCAGGCAGCGGTGGGCGGGCCTGAGTTTGCGATTTCGGCGGCGGCGGCACCGGAAGAGAGAATCGAGCGAGAAGTGAGAGAGAGAGAAAGAAAGGGGATCTGGAGGTTCAGCCTAATATAGGGCATTACCGAGCGTCGATAATAAGGTCTCGGAAAATCCTGCCAGATCTAGGGCTAGGACCTTTACCGAGAGAAGATCTCGGAAATGTTAAACTTTTCCGAGAGCCGATTATCGGGGCTCGTAAAAGAATGTGCCAAATCCTATTGTTCTGTTTTGAATTGTGTTTATTTGGCCCTCTCTTTTTGTGTCTGATATTTCATACCTTTTTATGACTAATGTTTCAAAATACCATAACTTTTGCTGACTCATGTTTTGGGTTAGATTTTTTTCAAATCCCAACTATAAGCACTATAATGTAAAAAAAATGAAAACAATGACCTACCGTAACACAGATAAATAGGTATTCACCGTGGTCTACCCCCGCTCGGTGCCGGTCAACGTCGTAGAACGCCCGGGCCACCGGATGGGTGCACGGTCAAAAAACGGAACGAGGGGGGGGGGGGGTCGGGTAACCACCCCGACATGCGTGTGGCCCAAATATATGTATGAAAGGGTGGTGTGGTGTTTAAATACCCAATGCACATCTCCGACGTGGAATATGCCTCACAAACCGGACGGCCGTGCGGGAAGGTCCAGGACTTGGTGTGTTCGTCCCACGGTTCCAGCCGACGGGAGGGAATCAAGTGAGCGTAGGGGCTCAAACTTGCTCCGGCATCTCACAATGACCTACCGTAACACGGAGAAATAGGTATTCACCGTGATCTACCTCCTCTCGGTTCCGGTCAATGCCGTAGACCGCCCGGGCCACCAGATGGGCGCATGGTCGAAAAACGGAACGAGGGGGGTTGGGTAACCACCCCGACATGCGTCTGGCCAAAATATATGTATGAAAGGATGGTGTGGTGTTTAAATACCCAATGCACATCTCCGACGTGGCAGATGCCTCACAAACCGGACGGCCGTGCACGAAGGTCCAGGACTTGGTGTGTTCGTCCCACAGTTCGAGCCGACGGGAGGGAATCAACTGAGAGCATGGGCTCCAACTTGCTCTGGCATCTCACAATGACCTACCGTAACACAGAGAAATAGGAATTCACCGTGGTCTACCCCCTCTCGGTTCCGGTCATTGCCGTAGACCGCCCGGCCACCGGATGGGCGCACGGTCGACAAACGGAATGAGGGGGCGTCGGGTAACCACACCGACATGCGTGTGGCCCAAATATATGTATGAAAGGATGGTGTGGTGTTTACATACCCAATGCACATCTCTGACTTGGCAGATGCCTCACAAACCGGACGACCGTGTGGGAAGGTCCAGGACTTGGGCTGTTCGTCCCCCAGTTCGAGCCGACGGGAGGGAATCAAGGGAGAGCATGGGCTCAAACTTGCTCTGGCATCTCACAATGACTTACTGTAACACTAAGAAATAGGAATTCACCATTGTCTACTCCCTCTTGGTTCCGGTCAACACCGTAGACCGCTCAGGCCACCGGATGAGTGCACGGTCGGAAAACGGAACAAGGGGGGGTCGGGTAACTAGCGCGACATGCGTGTGGCCCAAATATATGTATGAAAGGATGTTGTGGTGTTTAAATACCCACTGCACATCTCCAACATGGCAGATGCCTCACAAACCGGACGGCCATGCGGGAAGGTCCAGGACTTGGTGTGTTCATCCACCGGTTCGAGCCGACGGGAGGGAATCAAGTGAGAGCATGGGCTCAAACTTGCTCTGGCCTCTCACAATGACCTACCATAACACGGAGAAATAGGTATTCACCGTGGTCTACCTCCTCTCGGTTCCGGTCAACACCGTAGACCGCCCAGGCCACCGGATGGGCGCACGGTCGGAAAAAAAAACGAGGGGGGGTCAGAGCATAGTTTTTACGCTCTCGGAAAGACTGCCAAATCTATGGCTAGGACCTTTACTGAGAGGAGCTCTCGGAAATGTTAAACTTTTCCGAGAGCCGATTATCGGGGCTCGTAAAAAATGTGTCAAATCCTATTGTTCTGTTTTGAATTTTGTTTATTTGGCCCTCTCTTTTTGTGTCTGATATTTCATACCTTTTTATGACTAATGTTTCAAAATACCATAACTTTTTGTGACTCATGTTTTGGGTTAGATTTTTTTCAAATCCCAACTATAAGAACTATAAGGTAAAAAAATGAAAACAATGACCTACCATAACACAGATAAATACGTATTCACCATGGTCTACTCCCTCTCGGTGCCGGTCAACGCCGTAGAACACCCGGGCCACCGGATGGGCGCACGGTCGAAAAACGGAATGAGGGGGGGCCGGGTAACCACCCCGACTTGTGCGTGGCCCAAATACATGTATGAAAGGGCGTTGTGGTGTTTATATACCCAATGCACATCTCCAACATGGCAGATGCCTCACAAACCGGACGGCCGTGCGGGAAGGTCCAGGACTTGGTGTGTTCGTCCCACAGTTTGAGCCGACAGGAGGGACTCAAGTGAGCGCGTGGGCTCAAACTTGCTCTGGCATCTCACAATGACCTACCGTAACAAGAAGAAATAGGTATTCATCGTGGTCTACCTCCTCTCGGTTTAGGTCAACGCCGTAGACCGCCCAGGCCACCGGATGGGCGCACGGTCGGAAAACAAAACGAGGGGGGGGGGGTCGGGTAACCACCCCAACATGCGTGTGGCCCAAATATATGTATGAAAGGGTGGTGTGGTTTTTAAATACCCAATGCACATCTCCGACGTGGCAGATCCCTCACAACCCAGATGGCCCAGCCCACCTGATGGCTCACAGTCGGAAAACCCACCGGGCCATCTCAAAAAGGTAAAAGAAAATGTCACTATAATGGTAAGGTGGTTTTGCAAACATGGAAAAAACAAAGGAGATGAAAAACAAGAAAAATTAATAAACAAATATTACCAAGCATAGTTTTTACGCTCTCGGAAAAGCCTGCCAAATCTATGGCTAGGACGTTTACCGAGAGGAGCTGTCGGAAATGTTAAACTTTTCCGAGAGCCGATTATCGGGGCTCGTAAAAGAATGTGTCAAATCCTATTGTTCTGTTTTGAATTTTGTTTATTTGGCCCTCTCTTTTTGTGTCTGATATTTCATACCTTTTTATGACTAATGTTTCAAAATACCATAACTTTTTGTGACTCATGTTTTGGGTTAGATTTTTTTCAAATCCCAACTATAAGCACTATAAGGTAAAAAAAAGAAAACAATGACCTACCATAACACAGATAAATAGGTATTCACCATGGTCTACCCCCTCTCGGTGCCGTTCAACGCCGTAGAACGCCCGGGCCACCGGATGGGCGCACGGTCGAAAAACGGAATGAGGGGGGGCCGGGTAACCACCCCGACATGTGCGTGACCCAAATATATGTATGAAAGGGCGGTGTGGTGTTTATATACCCAATGCACATCTCTGACGTGGCAGATGCCTCACAAACCGGACGGCCGTGCGGGAAGGTCCAGGACTTGGTGTGTTCGTCCCACAGTTTGAGCCGACAGGAGGGAATCAAGTGAGCGCGTGGGCTCAAACTTGCTCTGGCATCTCACAATGACCTACCGTAACAAGGAGAAATTGGTATTCATCATGGTCTACCTCCTCTCGGTTCCTATCAACGCCGTAGACCGCCCGGGCCACCGGATGGGCGCACGGTTGAAAAACGGAGCGAGGGGGGGTTGGGTAACCACCCCGACATGCGTCTGGCCCAAATATATGTATGAAAGGATGGTGTGGTGTTTAAATACCCAATGCACATCTCCGACGTGGCAGCTACCTCACAAACCGGACGGCTGTGCAGGAAGGTCCAGGACTTGGTTTGTTCGTCCCCTAGTTCGAGTCAACGGGAGGAAATCAAGTGAGAGCATGGGCTCAAACTTGCTCTGGCATCTCACAATGACCTACCGCAACACAGAGAAATAGGAATTCACCGTGGTCTACCCCCTCTCAGTTCCGGTCAATGTCGTAGACCGCCCAGGCCACCGGATGGGCGCACGGTCGGAAAACGGAATGAGGGGGGGGGGGTCGGGTAACCACCCCGACATGCATGTGGCCCAAATATATGTATAGAAGGATGGTGTGGTGTTTAAATACCCAATGCACATCTCCGACGTGGCAGATGCCTCACAAACCGGACGGCCGGGCGGGAAGGTCCAGGAGTTGGTGTGTTCGTCCCCCAGTTCGAGCCGACGGGAGGGAATCAAGTGAGAGCATGGGCTCAAACTTGCTCTGGCATCTCACAATGACCTACCATAACACGGAGAAATAGGAGTTCACCGTGGTCCACCCCCTCTCGGTTCCGGTAAACACTGTAGACCGCCCGGGCCACCGGATGGGCGCACGGTCGGAAAACGGAACAAGGGGGTTCGGGTAACCACCGCAACATGCGTGTGGCCCAAATATATGTATGAAAGGATGGTGTGGTGTTTAAATACCCAATGCACATCTCCGACGTGGCAGATTCCTCACACACCGGACGGCCATGCGGGAAGGTCTAGGACTTGGTGTGTCCGTCCACTAGTTCGAGCTGACAGGAGGGACTCAAGTGAGAGCATGGGCTCAAGCTTGCTCTGGCCTCTCACAATGACCTACCGTAACATGGAGAAATAGGTATTCACCGTGGTCTACCCCCTCTCGGTTCCGGTCAACGCCGTAGACCACCCGGGCCATCGGATGGGCGCACGGTCGGAAAACAGAACGAGGGTGGGTCGGTTGACTACCCCGACATGCATGTGGCCCAAATATATGTATGAAAGGGTGGTGTGGTGTTTAAATACCCAATGCACATCTCCGACATGGCAGATGCCTCACAAACCAGATGGCCCGGCCCAGCGAATGGGCGCACAGTTGGAAAACCGACCGGGCCATTTCAAAAAGGGAAAATAAAATGTAACTAAAATGGAAAGGTGGTTTTGCAAACATGGAAAAAGCAAAGGAGATGAAAAACAAGGAAAATTAATAAACATATGTCACCGAGCATAGTTTTTACGCTCTAGGAAAAGCCTGCCAGATCTAGGGCTAGGACTTTTATCGAGAGGAGCTCTCGGAAATGTTAAACTTTTCTGAGAGCCAATTATCGGGGCTCGTAAAAGAATGTGTCAAATCCGATTGTTCTGTTTTGAATTGTGTTTGTTTGGCCCTCTCTTTTTATGTCTAATATTCCATACCTTTTTATGACTAATGTTTCAAAATACCATAATTTTTTGTGACTCATGTTTTGGGTTAGATTTTTTTCAAATCCCAACTATAAGCACTATAATGTACAAAAATGAAAACAATGACCTACCGTAACATAGATAAATAGTTAGTCGCCATGGTCTACCCCCTCCCGGTGCCAGTCAAAGCCTTAGAACGCCCGGGCCACCGGATGGGCGCACGGTCAAAAAACGAAACGAGGGGGGGACGGGTAACCACCTCGACATGCATGTGGCCCAAATATATGTATTAAAGGGTGGTGTGGTGTTTAAATACCCAATACACATCTCTGGCGTGGAAGATGCCTCACAAACCGGACGGCCGTGCGGGAAGGTCCAGCACTTGGTGTGTTCGTCTCATAGTTCGAGACGCCGGGAGGGAATCAAGATAGCGCTTGGGCTCAAACTTGCTCAGGCATCTCACAATTAGCTACCGTAACACGGAGAAATAGGTATTCACCGTGGTCTACCTCCTCTCGGTTTCGGTCAACACCGTAAACCGCCCGGGCCACCAGATGGGCGCATGGTCGAAAAACGGAACGAGGGGGGGTCGGGTAACCACCCCGACATGCGTCTGGTCAAAATATATGTATGAAAGGATGGTGTGGTGTTTAAATACCCAATGCATCTCTCCGACGTGGCAGATGCCTCACAAACCGGACGGCCGTGCAGGAAGGTCCAGGACTTGGTGTGTTCGTCCCCCAGTTCGAGTCGACGGGAGGGAATCAAGTGAGAGCATGGGCTCAAACTTGCTCTAGCATCTCGCAATGACCTACCGTAACATAGAGAAATAGGAATTCACCATGGTCTACCCCCTCTCGGTTCCGGTCAATGCCGTAGACCGCCCGGGCCACCGGATGGGCGCGCGGTTGGAAAACGGAATGAGGAGGGGTCGGGTAACCACCCCGACATGCGTGTGGAAGAAATATATGTATGAAAGGATGGTGTGGTGTTTAAATACCCAATGCACATCTCCGACTTGGCAGATGCCTCACAAACTGGACGGCCGTGCGGGAAGGTCCAGGACTTGGTGCGTTCGTCCCCTAGTTCGAGCTGACGGGAGGTAAGCAAGTGAGAGCATGGGCCCAAACTTGCTCTGGCATCTCACAATGACCTACTGTAACATGGAGAAATAGGAATTCACCATTGTCTACCCCCTCTCGGTTCCGGTCAATGCCGTAGACCGCCTTACCACCGGATGGGCGCACGGTCGGAAAATGGAACAAGGGGGGTCGGGTAACCACCACGACATGCGTGTGGCCCAAATATATGTATGAAAGAATGGTGTTGTGTTTAAATTCCCAATGCACATCTCCGACGTGGCAGATGCCTCACAAACTGGACGGCCATGCGGGAAGGTCCAGGACTTGGTGTGTATGACCACCAGTTCGAGCCGACGGGAGGGAATCAAGTGAGGGCATGGGCTCAAACTTACTCTGGCCTCTCACAATGACCTACCTTAACACGGAGAAATAGGTATTCACCGTGGTCTACCCCCTCTCGGTTCTGATCAATGCCGTAGACCGCCCAGGCCATCGGATGGGCGCATGGTCGGAAAACAGAACGAGGGGGGGGGTCGGGTAACCACGCCGACATGCGTGTGGCAAAAATATATGTATGAAAGGGTGGTGTGGTGTTTAAATACGCAATTCACATCTACGACGTGGCAGATGCCTCACAAACCAGATGGCCCGGCCCACCGGATGGGTGCACAGTCGGAAAACCGACCTGGTCATCTCAAAAAGGGAAAATAAAATGTAACTATAATGGTAAGGTGGTTTTGGAAACAAGGAAAAAACAAAGTAGATGAAAAACAAGAAAAATTAATAAACAAGTATTTCCGAGCATAGTTTTTACGCTCTCGGAAAACCCTGCCAAATCTATGGCTAGGACCTTTACCGAGAGGAGCTCTCGGAAATGTTAAACTTTTCCGAGAGCCGATTATCGGGGCTCGTAAAACAATGTGTCAAATCCTATTGTTCTATTTTGAATTGTGTTTATTTGGCCCTCTCTTTTTGTGTCTGATATTTCATACCATTTTATGACTAATGTTTCAAAGTACCATAACTTTTTGTGACTCATGTTTTGGGTTAGATTTTTTTCAAATCCCAAACATAAGCACTATAACATTAAAAAAATGAAAACAATGGCCTACCGTAACACAGATAAATAGGTATTCACCGTGGTCTACCCCCTCTCGGTTCAGCTCAACGCCGTAGAACGATTGGGCCACCGGATGGGCGCACGGTAAAAAAAACGGAACGAGTCCGGGTCGGGTCGGGTGACCACCCCGACATGCGTGTGGCCCAAATATATGTATGAAAGGGTGGTGCGGTGTTGAAATACCCAATGCACGTCTTCGGCGTGGCAGATGCCTCACAAACCGGATAGCCGTGCGGGAAAGTCCAGGACTTGGTGTGTTCGTCCCCCAGTTCGAGCCGACGGGAGGGAATCAAGTGAGCGCGTGGGCTCAAACTTACTCTGGCATCTCACAATGACCTACCGTAACACGGAGAAATAGGTATTCACCGTGGTCTACCTCCTCTCGGTTCCGGTCCACGCCGTAGACCGCCCAGGCCACCAAATGGGCGCACGGTCGAAAAACGGAACGAGGGGGGGTCGGGTAACCACCCCGACATGCGTCTGGCCCAATTATATGTATGAATGGGTGGCGTGGTGTTTAAGTACCAAATGCAATTCTCCGACGTGGCAGATGCCTCACAAACCGGACATCCATGCAGGAAGGTCCAGGACTTGGTGTGTCCGTCCCCCAGTTCGAGCCGACGGGAGGGAATCAAGTGAGAGCATGGGCTCAAAGTTGCTCTGGCATCTCACAATGACCTACCGTAACACAGAGAAATAGGAATTCACCATGGTCTACCCCCTCTCGGTTCCGGTAAATGCCGTAGACCACCCAGGCCACCGGATGGGTGCACGGTCGGAAAACGGAATGAGGGGGGGTCGGGTAACCACCCCGACATGCGTGTGGCCCAAATATACGTATGAAAAGATGGTGTGGTGTTTAAATACCCAATGCACATCTCCGACATGGCAGATGCCTCACAAACCGGATGGCCGGGCGGGAAGGTCCAGGACTTGTTGTGTTCGTCCCCCAGTTCGAACCGACGGGAGGGAATCAAGTGAGAGCATGGGCTCAAACTTGCTCTGGCATCTCACAGTGACCTACCGTAACACAGAGAAATAGGAATTCACCGTTGTCTACCCCGTCTCGGTTCCTGTAATCGCCGTAGACCGCCCGGGCCACCGGATGGGCGCACGGTCGGAAAGCGGAACAAGGGGGGGTCGGGTAACCACCGCGACATGCATGTGGCCCAAATATATGTATAAAAGGATGGTGTGATGTTTAAATACCCAATGCACATCTCCGACATGGAAGATGCCTCACAAACCGGACGGCCATCGGGGAAGGTCCAGGACTTGGTGTGTTCGTCCACCAGTTCGAGCTGATGGGAGGGAATCAAATGAGAGCATGGGCTCAAACTTGCTCTGGCCTCTCACAATGACCTACCGTAACACGAAGAAATAGGTATTCACCGTGGTCTACCCCTCTCGGTTCCGGTCAACGCCGTAGACCACCCGGGCCACCGGATGGGCGCACGGTCGGAAAACAGAATGAGGGGGGGTCGGGTAACCACCCCGACATGCGTGTGGCCCAAATATATGTATGAAAGGGTGGTGTGGTGTTTAAATACCCAATGCACATCTCCGACGTGGCAGATGCCTCACAAACCAGATGGCCCGGCCCACCGGATGGGCGCACAGTCGGAAAACCGACCGGGCCATCTCAAAAAGGGACAATAAAATGTAACTATAATGGTAAGGTGGTTTTGCAAACATGGAAAAAAGAAAGGAGATCAAAAACAAGAAAAATTAATAAACAGATATTACCGAGCATAGTTTTTACGCTCTCAGAAAATTAATAAATGGATAGGACCTTTCCCGAGAGGAGCTCTTAAAAATGTTAAACTTTTCCGAGAGCCGATTATCGGGGCTCGTAAAAGAATGTGTCAAATCCTATTGTTCTGTTTTGAATTTTGTTTATTTGGCCCTCTCTTTTTGTGTCTTATATTTCATAGCTTTTTATGACTAACGTTTCAAAATATGATAACTTTTTGTGACTCATGTTTTGGGTTAGTTTTTTTTTCAAATCCAAACTATAAGCACTATACTGTAAAAAAAATGAAAACAATGACCTACCGTAACACATATAAATACGTATTCACCGTGGTCTACCCCCTCTCGGTGCCGGTCAATGCCGTAGAACGCCCAGGCCACCGGATGGGCGCAGGTCAAAAAACGGAACGAGGGGGGGTCGGGTAACCACCCCGATATGCGTGTGGCCCAAATATATGTATTAAATGGTGGTGTGGTGTTTAAATACCCAATGCACATCTCCGACATGGCAAATGCCTCACAAACCGGACGGCCGTGCCGGAAGGTCCAGGACTTGGTGTGTTCGTCCCACAGTTCGAGCCGCGGGGAGGGAATCAAGTGAGCGCATGGGCTCAAACTTGCTCTAGCATCTCACAATGACCTACGGTAACACGGTGAAATAGGTATTCACCGTGGTCAACCTCCTCTCGGCTCCGGTCAACGCCGTAGACCGCCCGGGCCACCGGATGTGCGCACGGTCGAAAAACGGAACGAGGGGGGGTCGGGTAACCACCCCGACATGCGTCTGGCCCAAATATATGTACGAAAGGATGGTGTGGTGCTTAAATACCCAATGCACATCTCCGACGTGGTAGATGCCTCACAAACCGTACGGCCGTGCTGGAAGGTCCAGGACTTGGTGTGTTCGTCCCCTAGTTCGAGCCGACGGGAGGGAATCAAGTGAGAGCGTGGGCTCAAACTTGCTCTGGCATCTCACAATGACCTACCATAACATAGAGAAATAGGAATTCACCGTGGTCTACCCCCTCTCGGTTCCGGTCAATGCCGTAGACCGCCCGGGCCATCGGATGGGCGCACGGTCGGAAAACAGAATGAGGGGGGGTCGGGTAACCACCCCGACATGCGTGTGGCCCAAATATATGTATGAAAGGATGGTCTGGTGTTTAAATACTCAATGCACATCTCCGACGTGGCAGATGCCTCACAAACCGGACGACCGTGTCGGAAGGTCCAGGAGTTGGTGTGTTCGTACCTAGTTCGAGCCGACGGGAGGGAATCAAGTGAGAGCATGGGCTCAAACTTGCTTTGGCATCTCACAATGACCTACCTTAACAAGGAGAATTAGAAATTTACCGTGGTCTACCTCCTCTCGGTTCCGGTCAACGCCGTAGACCGCCCGGGCCACCGGATGGGCGCACGGTCGAAAAACGGAACAAGGGGGGGTCGGGTAACCACCACCACATGCATGTGGCCCAAATATATGTATGAAAGGATGGTGTGGTGTTTAAATACCCAATCCACATCTTCGAAGTGGCAGATGCCTCACAGATCGGACGGCCATGCGGGAAGGTCCAGGACTTGGTGTGTTCGTCCACCAGTTCATGCCGACGGGAGGGAATCAAGTGAGAGCATGAGCTCAAACTTGCTCTGGCCTCTCACAGTGACCTACCTTAACACGGAGAAATAGGTATTCACAGTGGTGTACCCCCTCTCGGTTTCGGTCAATGCCGTAGACCGCCCGGGCCACCGGATGGGCGCACGGTCGGAAAACAGAATGAGGCGGGAGGGTCAGGTAACCACCCCAACATGCGTGTGGCCCAAATATATGTATGAAAGGGTGTCATGGTGTTTAAATACCCAATGCACATCTCTGACATGGCAGATGCGACACAAACCAGATGGCCCGGCCCACCGGATGGGCACACAGTCGGAAAACCGACCGGGCCATCTCAAAAAGGGAAAATAAAATGTAACTATAATAGTAAGGTAGTTTAGCAAACATGGAAAAAACAAAGGATATCAAAACAAGAAAAATTAAGAAACAGATATTACCGAGCGTAGTTTTTACGCTCTCGGAAAAGCCAGCTAGATCTAGGGCTAGGACCTTTACCGAGAGGAGCTCTCAAAAATGTTAAACTTTTCCAAGAGCCGATTATCGGGGCTCGTAAAAGAATGTGTCAAATCCGATTGTTCTATTTTGAATTGTGTTTATTTGGTCCTCTCTTTTTGTGTCTGATATTTCATACCTTTTTATGACTAATGTTTCAAAATACCATAACTTGTTGTGAGTCATGTTTTGGGTTAGATTTTTTTTCAAATCCCAACTATAAGCACTATAAGGTGAAAAAAATGAAAACAATGACCTACCGTAACAAACATAAATAGGTATTCACCGTGGTCTACCCCCTCTCGGTGCCGTTCAACGCCGTAGACTGCCCGGGCCACCGGATGGGCGCACGGTCAAAAAACAGAACGAGGGGGTCGGGTAACCACCTCGACATGCGTGTGGCCCAAATATATTTATGAAAGGGTGGTGTGGTGTTTAAATACCGAATGCACATTTCCGACGTGGCAGATGCCTCAAAAACCGGACGGCCGTGCCGGAAAGTCCAGGACTTGGTGTGTTCGTCCCACAGTTCGAGCCGCTGGGAGGGAATCAAGTGAGCGCATGGGCTCAAACTTGCTCCGGCATCTCACAATGACCTACCGTAACACGGAGAAAGAGGTATTCACCGTGGTCAACCTCCTCTCGGTTCTGGTCAACGTCGTAGACCGCCCGGGCAACCGGATGGGCGCACGGTCAAAAAACGGAACAAGGGGGGGTCGGGTAACCACCCCGACATGCGTCTGGCCCAAATATATGTACGAAAGGATGGTGTGGTGCTTCGATACCCAATGCACATCTCTGACGGCTCAGATGCCTCACAAATCGGACGGCCGTGCTGGAAGGTCCAGGACTTGGTGTGTTCGTCCCCTAGTTCGAGCCGACAGGAGGGAATCAAGTGAGAGCATGGGCTCAAACTTGCTCTGGCATCTCACAATGACCTACCGTCACACAGAGAAATAGGAATTCATCGTGGTCTACCCCGTCTCGGTTCCGATCAATGCCGTAGACCGCCCGGGCCACCGGATGGGCGCACGGTCGGAAAACGGAATGAGGGCGGTTCGGGTAACCACCCCGACATGCGTGTGGCCCAAATATATGCATGAAAGGATGGTCTGGTGTTTAAATACTCAATGCACATCTCCGACGTGGCAGATGCCTCACAAACCGGACGGCCGTGTGGGAAGGTCCAGGACTTGGTTTGTTCGTGCCCCAGTTCGAGCCGACGGGAGGGAATCAAGTGAGAGCTTGGGCTCAAACTTGCTCTGGCATCTCACAATGACCTACCTTAACACGAAGAATTAGAAATTTACCGTGGTCTACCCCCTCTCGGTTCCGGTTAACGCCGTAGACCGCCCGAGCCACCGGATGGGCGCACGGTCGGAAAACAGAACAAGGGGGGGTCAGGTAACCAGCCGGACATGCATGTGGCCCAAATATATGTATGAAAGGGTGGTGTGGTGTTTAAATACCCAATGCACATCTCTGACGTGGCAGATGCCTCACAAACCAGATGGCCCGGCCCACCGGATGGGTGCACAATCGGAAAACTGAGCAGGCCATCACAGAAACGGAAAATAAAATGTAACTATAATGGTAAGGTAGTTTTGCAGACATGGAAAAAACAAAGGATATCAAAAACAAGAAAAATTAAGAAACAGATATTACCGAGCGTAGTTTTTATGCTCTCGGAAAAGCCTGCCATATCTATGGCTAGGACCTTTACCGAGAGGAGCTCTCGAAAATGTTAAACTTTTCTGAGAGCCGATTATCGGGGCTCGTAAAAGAATGTGTCAAATCCTATTGTTCTGTTTTGAATTGTGTTTATTTGGTTCTCTCTTTTTGTGTCTGATATTTCATACCTTTTTATGACTAATGTTTCAAAATAGCATAACTTTTTGTGAGTCATGTTTTGGGTTAGATTTTTTTAGAATCCCAACTATAAGCACAATAAGGTAAAAAAGTGAAAACAATGACCTACCGTAACAAAGATAAATAGGTATTCACCATAGTCTACCCCCTCTCGGTGCCGGTCAATGCCGTAGACCGCCCGGGCCACCGGATGGGCGCACGGTCAAAAAACAGAACGAGGGGGTCAGGTAACCACCTCGACATGCGTGTGGCCCAAATATATGTATGAAAGGGTGGTTGGTGTTTAAATACCCAATCCACATCTCCGACATGGCTGATTCCTCACAAACCGGACGGCCGTGTGGGAAGTTCCAGGACTTGGTGTGTTCGTCCCCCAGTTTGAGCCGATGGGAGGGAATCATGTGAGAGCATGGGCTCAAACTTGCTCTGGCATCTCACAATGACCTACCGTAATACGGAGAAATAGGTATTCACTGTGGTCTACCCCCTCTCGGTTCAGGTAAATGCCGTAGACCGCCCGCGCCACGGGATGGGCGCACGGTCGGAAAACGGAATGATGGGGGTCGGGTAACCACCCCGACATGCGTGTGGCCCAAATATATGTATGAAAGGATGGTGTGGTGTTTAAATACCCAATGCACATCTCCGACGTGGCAGATGCCTCACAAACCGGACGGCCGTGCGGGAAGGTCCAGGACTTGGTGTGTTCGTCCCCCAGTTTGAGTCAACGGGAGGGAATCAAGTGAGAGCATGGGCTCAAACTTGCTCTGGCATGTCTCAATGACCTAGCGTAACACAGAGAAATAGGTATTCACCGTGGTCTACCTCCTATCGGTTCCGGTCAGCGCCGTAGACTGTCCGGGCCATCGGATGGGCGCACGGTCGAAAAACGGAACGAGGGGGGGTCGGGCAACCACACCGACTTGCGTGTGGCCCGAATATAAGTATGAAAGGGTGGTGTGGTGTTTAAATACCCAATGCACATCTCCGACGTGGATGATGCCTCACAAACCAGATGGCCCGGCCCACCGGATGGGCGCACGGTCGAAAAACCGACCTGGCCATCTCAAAAAGAGAAAATGAAATGTAACTATAATGGTAAGGTGGTTTTGCAAACACGGAAAAAACAAAGCAAATGAAAAACAAGAAAAATTAATAAACAGATATTACCGAGCATAGTTTTTACGCTCTCGGGAAAGCCTGCCAGATCTCGGGCTAGGACCATTACCGAGAGGAGCTCTCGGAAATGTTAAACTTTTCCGAGAGCCGATTATCGGGGCTCGTAAAAGAATGTGTCAAATCCTATTGTTCTGTTTTGAATTTTGTTTATTTGGCCCTCTCTTTTTGTGTCTGATATTTCATACCTTTTTATGACTAATGTTTCAAAATACCATTACTTTTTGTGACTCATGTTTTGGGTTAGATTTTTTTTCAAATCCCAACTATAAGCACTATAAGGTAAAAAAATGAAAACAATGACCTACCGTAACACATATAAATAGGTATTCACCGTGGTCTACCCCCTCTCAGTGCTCCTGCTCTTCCTCTAAAGGTGCATATGTGCATCATGAAAGTCATATATCATGTCTCCAACACCAGTTACATAGTCGTCAGTGCGCTGTCGCAGCACCTCCGCTCTGGCACATTCGAACTCACCATGGTAGACCAACCAGGTATAGTTTGGCGCAAACGCGTTCTTGGCAAGGGGTTTACCCATATCCTCATTTTTTGTGGACGCGTGTTTCCGCAAGGAGTGCAGGTGCAAAATGGGCCAGGAGATCTCTCCGCACTAGCAAATGCTACTTCCAAGAATTCATTGGGCCTAACGATCCATTCTTTGCTAATATCATTCTGACTGGTTCCTCCAGTGTACATCCACTCACAATCATTCATCCTCTGCTTAGTTGGGAAACACACATCTAATATTTTTTATTCAACAATTATTTCCATCCAATATTTTTTCAATTAATTCCATCTATTCAAATACAACTCTAGGTTTTACCATAATAGGGAAACGTCATGCATTGAACTATCTAATAGGTAATAATATGTCCTAATCCCACCAAGGATCTGTAGCTTGGGTCGTTTCCATGGTCTACTCCAATCCGAGACAAAATTTTGGCAGCACCTCCCCACTGTTCTTGAAATACACGTCTCGGCAACAAGCCAAAGAATGTCTTTCCGAATAACAACAGGGCGATGCTACCAAAATTTTGTCTCAAATTGGAGTAGAGCATGGAAACGAACCCAATCTACACATCCTTGAGCTGTCCAAAAATCATGGATAATTCAAGAGAGTTTGTTATAAATATGCTTAGAAACTGAATCATATTTATAAATATAACTCTTTCGAATAGGGGACGCCTAGGTTATGCGATTAGGTGATCTATAAATAAATAAACCTACTTGGGGGATATCAATCACACAATTATCATTTACAGGAAATTGGGTAAGAAGATTAGAAGAGCAGCGATAGATTACCCTCGAAGCGTGGTCCAGTATGAAGCTCGGTGGCTCTCCTGCATGAAGGGTGGTGTGGTCAAAAAATAAAACGGGGGGTCGGGTAACCTCCTCGACATGCGTGTGGCCCAAATATATGTATGAAAGGGTCGTGTGGTGTTTAAATACCCAATGCACATTTTCGACGTGGCAGATGCCTCACAAACCGGACGGCCGTGCCGGAAAGTCCAGGACTTGGTGTGTTCGTCCCACAGTTCGAGCCGCTGGGAGGGAATCAAGTGAGCGCATGGGCTCAAATTTGCTCTGGCATCTCACAATGACCTACCGTAACACGGAGAAAGAGGTATTCACCGTGGTCGACCTCCTCTCGGTTCCGGTCAACGTCGTAGACCGCCCGGGCCACCTGATGGGCGCACGGTCGAAAAACGGAACAAGGGGGGTCGGGTAACCACCCCGACATGCGTCTGGCCCAAATATATGTACGAAAGAATGGTGTGGTGCTTCGATTCCCAATGCACATCTCCGACGGGTCAGATGCCTCACAAACCGGACGGCCGTGCTGGAAGGTCCAGGACTTGGTGTGTTCGTCCCCTAGTTCGAGCCGACGGGAGGGAATCAAGTGAGAGCATGGGCTCAAACTTGCTCTGGCATCTCACAATGACCTACCGTAACACAGAGAAATAGGAATTCATCGTGGTCTACCCCGTCTCGGTTCCGGTCAATGCCGTAGACCGCCCGGGCCACCGGATGGGCGCACGGTCGGAAAACGGAATGAGGGGAGTTCGGGTAACCACCCCAACATGCGTGTGGCCCAAATATATGTATGAAAGGATGGTCTGGTGTTTAAATACTCAATGCACATCTCCGACGTGGCAGATGCCTCACAAACCGGACGGCCGTGTGGGAAGGTCCAGGACTTGGTTTGTTCGTCCCCCAGTTCGAGCCGACGGGTGGGAATCAAGTGAGAGCATGGGCTCAAACTTGCTCTGGCATCTCAAAATGACCTACCTTAACACGAAGAATTAGAAATTTACCGTGGTCTACCCCCTCTCGGTTCCGGTTAACGCCGTAGACCGCCCGAGCCACCGGATGGGCGCACGGTCGGAAAACGGAACAAGGGTGGGTCAGGTAACCACCCGGACATGCGTGTGGCCCAAATATATGTATGAAAGGGTGGTGTGGTGTTTAAATACCTAATGCACATCTCTGACTTGGCAGATGCCTCACAAACCAGATGGCCCGGCCCACCGGATGGGCGCACCGTCGGCAAACTGACCGGGCCATCTCAAAAAGGGAAAATAAAATGTAACTATAATTGTAAGGTAGTTTTGCAAACATGGAAAAAACAAAGGATATCAAAAACAAGAAAAATTAAGAAACAGATATTACCGAGCGTAGTTTTTATGCTCTCGGAAAAGCCTGCCAGATCTATGGCTAGGACCTTTACCGAGAGGAGCTCTAGAAAATGTTAAACTTTTCCGAGAGCCGATTATCGGGGCTCGTAAAAGAATGTGTCAAATCCTATTGTTCTGTTTTCATTTTTGTGTTTATTTGGTTCTCTCTTTTTGTGTCTGATATTTCATACATTTTTATGACTAATGTTTCAAAATAGCATAACTTTTTGTGAGTCATGTTTTGGGTTAGATTTTTTTCAAATCCCAACTATAAGCACAATAAGGTAAAAAAATGAAAACAATGGCCTACCGTAACAAAGATAAATAGGTATTGACCGTAGTCTACCCCCTCTTAGTGCCGGTCAATGCCGTAGACTGCCCGGGCCACCGGATGGGCGCACGGTCAAAAAACAGAACGAGGGGGTCAGGTAACCACCTCGACATGCGTGTGGCCAAATATATGTATGAAAGGGTGGTTGGTGTTTAAATACCCAATCCACATCTCCGACGTGGCAGATGCCTCACAAACCGGACGGCCGTGTGGGAAGTTCCAGGACTTGGTGTGTTCGTCCCCCAGTTTGAGCTGATGGGAGGGAATCATGTCAGAGCATGGGCTCAAACTTGCTCTGGCATCTCACAATGACCTACCATAACACGGCGAAATAGGTATTCACTGTGGTCTACCCCCTCTCGGTTCCGGTAAACGCCGTAAACCGCCCGCGCCAACGGATGGGCGCACGGTCGGAAAACGGAATGAGGGGGGTCAGGTAACCACCCCGACATGCGTGTGGCCCAAATATATGTATGAAAGGATGGTGTGGTGTTTAAATACCCAATGCACATCTCCGACGTGGCAGATGCCTCACAAAACGGGCGGCCGTGCGGGAAGGTCCAGGACTTGGTGTGTTCGTCCCCCAGTTCGAGTCAACGGGAGGGAATCAAGTGAGAGCATGGGCTCAAACTTTCTCTGGCATGTCTCAATGACCTAGCGTAACACGGAGAAATAGGTATTCACCATGGTCTACCTCCTATCGGTTCCGGTTAGCGCCGTAGACTGCCCGGGCCATCGGATGGGCGCACGGTCGGAAAACGGAACGAGGGGGGGTCGGGTAACCACACCGACTTGCGTGTGGCCCGAATATAAGTATGAAAGGGTGGTGTGGTGTTTAAATACCCAATGCACATCTCCGACGTGGAAGATGCCTCACAAACCAGACGGCCCGGCCCACCGGATGGGCGCACGGTCGAAAAACCGACCTGGCCATCTCAAAAAGAGAAAATGAAATGTAACTATAATGGTAAGGTGGTTTTGCAAACACGGAAAAAACAAAGCAAATGAAAAACAAGAAAAATTAATAAACAGATATTACCGAGCATAGTTTTTACGCTCTCGGGAAAGCCTGCCAGATCTAGGGCTAGGACCATTACCGAGAGGAGCTCTCGGAAATGTTAAACTTTTCCGAGAGCCGATTATCGGGGCTCGTAAAAGAATGTGTCAAATCCTATTGTTCTGTTTTGAATTGTGTTTATTTGGGCCTCTCTTTTTGTGTCTGATATTTCAGACCTTTTTATGACTAATGTTCCAAAATAGCATTACTTTTTGTGACTCATGTTTTGGGTTAGATTTTTTTTCAAATCCCAACTATAAGCGCTATAAGGTAAAAAAAATGAAAACAATGACCTACCGTAACACATATAAATAGGTATTCACCGTGGTCTACCCCCTCTCAGTGCTCCTGCTCTTCCTCTACAGGTGCATATGTGCATCATGAAAGTCATATATCATGTCTCCAACACCAGTTACATAATCGT
Organism: Elymus sibiricus; assembly: GCA_039707655.1. NCBI lineage: Eukaryota > Viridiplantae > Streptophyta > Magnoliopsida > Poales > Poaceae > Elymus > Elymus sibiricus. The sequence goes on along the minus strand of CM077664.1, from coordinate 16,322,597 downwards.
CAGTGCGCTGTCGCAGCACCTCCGCTCTGGCACATTCGAACTCACCATGGTAGACCCACCAGGTATAGTTTGGCGCAAACCCGTTCTTGGCAAGGGGTTTACCCATATCCTCATTATTTTGTGGACGCGTGTTTCCGCAAGGAGTGCAGGTGCAAAATGGGCCAGGAAGTCTCTCCGCACTAGCAAATGCTACTTCCAAGAATTCATTGGGCTTAACGATCCATTCTTTGCTAATATCATTCTAACTGGTTCCTCCAGTGTACATCCACTCACAATCATCCATCCTCTGCTTAGTTGGGAAAACACACATCTAATATTTTTTATTCAACAATTATTTCCATCCAATATTTTTTCAATTAATTCCATCTATTCAAATACAACTCTAGGTTTTACCATAATAGGGAAACGTCATGCATTGAACTATCTAATAGGTAATAATATGTCCTAATCCCACCAAGGATCTGTAGCTTGGGCCGTTTCCATGGTCTACTCCAATCCGAGACAAAATTTTGGCAGCACCTCCCCACTGTTCTTGAAATACACGTCTCGGCAACAAGCCAAAGAATGTCTTTCCAAATAACAACAGGGCGATGCTACCAAAATTTTGTCTCAAATTGGAGTAGAGCATGGAAACGAACCCAATCTACATATCCTTGAGCTGTCCAAAAATCATGGAGAATTCAAGAGAGTTTGTTATAAATATGCTTAGAAACTGAAGCATATTTATAAATATAACTCTTTCGAATAGGGGACGCCTAGGTTATGCGACTAGGTGATCTATAAATAAATAAACCTACTTGGGGGATATAAATCACACAATTATCATTTACAGGAAATTGGGTAAGAAGATTAGAAGAGCAGCGACAGATTACCCTCGAAGCGTGGTCCGGTATGAAGCTCGGTGCCTCTCCTGCATGAAGCCCTGCAACGACGGTCACTCCCCAGTTGTCACGCTCAGTGCCTCTCCTGCATGAACGAACAGAGTAGTGTCAAGCATAGCACTAGCACATTGCCAAGCATGCACACAAGCACATAGCACACACACAAGCACTCACACATACACACACACACACACTCACACACACACTCACTCAGACACACTCACTCACACACTCACACAGACACACACACACACACACTCACACACACACACTCACTCACACGGACACACACACTCACTCACACTCACTCACACACACACACTCACACACACACACACTCACTCACTCACACACACACACTCACTCAGACACTCACACACACATACCACACACACACAACACACACACTCACTCACTCACTCACTCACTCACTCACACACACACTCACACACACTCACACACTCACTCACACACTCACACACACACACAACACACACAACACACACACACACACACACTCACACACACAGCACACACACTCTCACACACACACAGATAGCTCACAACACAAGAAAGCCCTACCTCGGAGTTGGAGAAGGGCAGAGGCAGCGTCACGGCCGTCACTTGGAGGGGGGGAGGTCTCCCCATGCCGTCGCTTGGGAAGGGGCCGCGCCGCCGTTAATGGAATGGAAGGAGCCAGGAGTGGACGAGTCGTCACACAGCCCGCTGCCGACGAGACTAGTTGGCGGATCTGTGTGTACAACAATTGGATGAGGGGGAGGAGGAATTGTGGTGTGCATCTAGGATTTGGTGCTGACCGGTGGGAGCAACATCGACGCAGATGGGGTGATGACAAAGTAGATCGGGGAGACAAGGTGGCACCAAAGAGGTCGAGGACGTGGCGGCGCAGACGGCCGTGGTTCTCAGTGAAATAGTGGTCGCTGCCGCCTCCTCCTTAAGTGGAGGAGGAGACGGCCGGAGTGGACGGGGACGGCGAGCGAAGGCCGAGCCCCGGGGCGACTGTGGCGGTGGAGCAGGCACTCCCCGAGGAAGAGGGGATCCGGTGGTGACGTACTGGGAATGGCGGACCAGTGGAGGCGAGGGTGGCGGCTGGTGGTGGGGTGCTCCAGTGGCGAGGGAGGGATGACGACGGCGGTAGCGGTGGATCGAGAGAGATGACAGAGACAAGGGGATCGAACGGGTACTAGCGCTGGTGGCTATTCGGCTAAGGGTAGCCCTAGAGTTTGCTGTGTGTCGTCTGTTTGCCGAGTGTTTTTTCGCGGACACTTCGCAAACAGCTAAAAATTGTTTTAATTGTTTTTGTCCTCTCTTTATTTTTTTGTTTCTTTGTTGTTTTTTTTTCTTCCTCGGAGATGATTCGGTTTCTATGTAGTGTACATCACAACTTTTGTGAAACGTCCTCAAATTTGTACCACATCATTTTGAGGTCATACGATGACACCATGCCAAGTTTCATGTTTTCCAGAGTTCATTTGAATTGTTAAAAAAATTCAGAAACCAAAAACCTCCAACCTAGCGTTTGAATTCTCCCACCTAGATGTTTGAATTTCCTAGACATTTATTTGGATAAGACCTAAAAATATACTAAATCACTTAAATATGATTTTTCAACCAATTTTTGTGGTTCAATTTGAATTATATCCATTAAATATCCAGAAATCCATTTAATGCCTTAAAAATAGCAAATGAACCCTGAAAAATGGCAAATTTTAACATGAAAGATGTAATGGTATATGTTCAGTTTAGAAATGGTGTCAAGTTCAAACGATGAAGCAACTGTCACTTTGCCTTCAAACCTCACACATTCCCTTTTAAAACTATGATTCTTCCTTGTAGATGCTTCGGTTTCTAAGCAGTGTACATCACAATTTTTGTGAAACCTTTTAAAAAATTTACCACATTATTTTAAGGTCATATCATGACACTATGCCAAGTTTCATGATTTTCAGAGTTCATTTACATTTTTTTCAATTCAGAAACCAAAAACCTCCAACTTAGCATTTGAATTCTCCCACCTAGATGTCTAAATTTTCGAGACATTTCCTTGGATACGACCTGAAAATAAACTCAATAACATAAATATGATTTTTCAAACAATTTTTGTGCATTATTTCATATACTTGTAGTTCAAATTTGAATTATATCCATTAAATACCTAGAGATCAATTTAATGCCTTAAAAATAGCAAATGAACCCTGAAAATGCCAAATTTTAACATGGAAGATGTAATGGTGTATGTTGACTGTAGAAAAAGTATTAAGGTTAAACAATGAAGCAACTGTCACTTCGCCTTCAAACTTCACACATGCCCTTTCAAAACTGCGATTCTTCCTCAGAGATGCTTCCATTTCTAAGCAGTGTACATTTAGCTAACCTATGAAGTCATGCAGCCATTTCTTTGAGTTCACCACCATGTTCCACTTATCACACAACCTCATAAGTCCTACTCATATTCCCTCCGGGTTCCTTTCAGGGTGCCCAAATTTGGGTAAAATCTTACGACACTCGATGAGGTGGCTATCTTTCCTAAAAAAATCATTGAATGGAACTGTGGGAACCCCCCCAATAATATAACCCTGCTTCATTCTGACATCCCTTTTCAAAATCTCATGAGACATCAAAGGAGTAAAACCATGAACAGAAGGATCATCAGACATGTCTGTGACAATATACTAAGCTAGCTAGCTAATAAACCGATGCAAACACAACATACGGGTGAGGGCCTTTTATAGAATGAGGATGGCTGAAAAAAAGGGCGGGAGAGGAGCGGTGGGAAAACACTGAGCGAGAGAAAGTGGCGGGAGAAAAAGGGTGGGAAAGAGAGGAGGAGACAAAGGGCATGAATTAGAGGGCGGGAAATAGAGGGCAGGAAAGAGAGAGGGACCTTTGGCTTCGTGAGTTCGCCTTCAAACTCACACTTTCCATATGAAAACTATGATTCTTCCTGGGAGATGCTTCACTTTCTAAGATACATCGCCATAAAATGTAGATTTTGATGGGGATGAAAATTAATATGCATGTTCGTCAGTCATTTGAGACGGGAGCTTAAGTTTTCGAGTTGATGATGGTGCCAAAATGTATCATGTCACCTCAAGCAAATAGACCTGTTATGGGCATTGTCTAGAACACACTACTAGGGTGTCAAAAATTTACCACCTCCTCCTCCTCATTATCCTCCTCATCATCATCCACCTTCTCCTCACCATCCTCCTCCACCTCCACCTCCACCTCCTCCTCCACCTCCACCTCATCCTCCACCTCCACTTCACGAAAAATGACTATGGTCCTGAAAGCCGCGGATTCATGGAGAACTCTTACCTTCGAGGTCTAACACCACATGATATATTCAGCAGAGGCTCGTCAAGGCCATGGAGGACATCATGCTGAAATAGGATGGTACCATGAGAAACTCTCTCGGTGATGTCATTCAGTTCTTGTACGGATAAGATGACATCACTGAAGGAGTCTTCACGTTACCATAGTATTTGATGAATAGAAGGATCACCTAAAACACTAGATATATTCAGCGGAGGCTCGTGAAGGCCATGGAGGACACCATGATGAAATATGATGTTATTTGATGAACAAAAGGATCACCTAAAACACCGATGCAACACATCATCCGGATGAGGGGTTCTATATAGGGTCATGATTGCAGAAGAAAAAGTGCGGGAGAGGAGCAGCGGAAAAACAATAAGCGGGAGAAAGTGGTGGGAGAAAAAGGGCGGGAAAGAAAGGGGGAGAAAAAGGGCGGGAAATAGAGGGGAGAAAAAGGGCAGGAAAAAGAGAGGGAAAGAGAGGGCGGGAAAAAGAGGGCTGGAAAGAGAGACAGAAAGAGAGGGCGGGAGAAAGTGGCGAAATAGTGGAGAAAAAAGCAGGGAAAGAGAGGGGGGAAATTATTTAAAAAAAATCATATGTTCCATGTGCAAAAAATTAAAAATCATGTCCACAACATATTTAACTACGTGTCCACAAAAAGAACTTCAAATTTAACAACATGGCCAACTAACAAGACTTCTACCAAATTTTATACAGCATCAGAAAAAAATTCAAAAAAAAAGTTGCCGAGTGTCATGGGAAAGACACTCGGCAAAGATGAACAGTGCTAACAGTTTAAAACTTTGCTGAGTGTCGGCTGGAAAACACTCGGCATACGTTGATGCGCCGTCACCTCACCGTCAACCGCGGCGAGCAGGGACACGTGTTACCCTGTTTGCCGAGTGCCTAGAGCTATGCCGAGTGTATTTTATCTGGCACTCCGTAAAGTGACGACTATGCCGAGTGTTTTCACCGACACTCGGTTTTTCGGGTTCTTAACCAAGTGCCCGACAAAATGCACTCTGCAAAGTTTCGGGCACTCAGTAAAATTATACTAAACTTTCTTTATCCTTTCCCCTTCGTTGCTACATCCCGACTTCAATGGAGAGACTGATATAAAATTATTAAAGGAATTTGTCAGGGGTTACATTATCTTCATCAGAATAATATTCTCCACTTAGACCAAAAGCCCGCAAATATATTGTTGGATCGCATCGATCGATCGGGTTCTCTGTAATGCGAAAGTCTCGCGCATGCAATGGCCGGGGGCCTCCTAAACCGTGCGAGCATCGATCGATCGATCGGGGGCCTGCAACTACCGTGCACATACGAGCATCGATCGCTCGAGTTCAGTAATGCGAAGGCTCGCTCACACACGCACGCGTACGAGATCGTGCAAACTACCCCCGCATCGCTCGGGCCCGAGCACCCACCGAATTACCGTGCGAGGCGGATAAATCCCCGAAAAATTCTCGCCCACACTTCTACCACGATTTTTTACGTCATGGAAGGCCCAAAGAACGTCATGCAGGTGCGCCGCCGGCCTGCCCAGGACGAAAATCTTATTTTCTGTCATAATTTTTGTCATAGGAGTAGGTGCCCACCACATCCATGATAATACGTGTTTTCGTCACTATTATCGTCATGGAAGTGTCACTTCCATGACAGAAAATATTTTCCTTCGGGCCAAAATGTCACGGATGTGTCTTTTTCTTGTAGTGGGAGGTGGGAGAGATAGGTGAGCGCGGCCACTTACTCCAGGGGCTTTAGAAAAATCCTAGGGAGAGCTAGGGGCTATGGGATAAGTCATAAAAACAAATGGGAGAGAGATGAACTCATGTCCATTGCTGGACAAGGTAAAAACATGGGGTTTTCACCTCTGGAATGTTTGATCCTTGCCATGAGTTAGTGCCTGGAGTGAAGAGGGGTAAAAGAGGAGTATGTGGTAAAAACTTGGGAATTTTTTTAAGAGCTTAAATTGGGAAAAATTCAAACACTAGGTTTGATCAGAAGGTGTTTGGTGGTTGTTTGGGCAAGATTTTGAACATGACCATATGGTGAAACTTTTGTGGGGTGTTCAAAATGATTCAATATAGCTTGGGAAAATTTTGGAAGAAAACAATTATTTTCCCTGTATAAATGCCATTTCTTGCCTTTTCAAAAAGGAATTAAATAAAATACTTATATAACTTTCAAAATGATATTTTTGAAGGGAATAGTGTTATTTTATATAATCGACCTTAGAAGTGATTTTTACTGAATTGTTATTTTGTAAAAGTAAGTACTTTTAGTTCAAACCTTTATTTTAGGGTTTTGGAAAGTAAAATGGGGTTATTTGCTCTTTGGCCAAAATAATTTGTTATAAAATTATTTTTGGGCTCTACCCACATGGCACGATCATTGAGAAAGATTTCAGCCTGAGCATTGAAAGAGGATAGCTATAGGAATTTCTATGAATTAAGATCCAAGGAAACACCCATAAACAATTAAAATAAACACTGAAAATGAACCAAGCCAATATTACTCCAAGATAATTTTAGAGGGCCATCCAAAAAATGGCCTTTAGTAGTCTAAGTGAAATCATGCAAATCACAGGATGTGACAGTCGAAGATGAAGACCTAGCTTTAGACCTAGATTAGATCCGATCTTGGACATCCCGTCGAGATCGACCACCAAATATCCCAGCGACTTAGGGCCTGTTCGGTAGCTCTCCACAGCCCTCAACTCCTCAACTCCGCAGCCAAAAACCAACAGCCAGCTTCACAGTGAAAATACCGGAGTTACAGATCGTTCGGAAGCATAGCTTCTCGTTCTGGTCGTTGAAACAGGTCGCATCCCACGCAGCTATGACGACCCATTCGGTTGGTGGAGAAAGAGCAGCTCGGGAGAGTCCATCTAGCCCTGAAAGCCCATCTAGTCATTGGAAGCCTGCTCGGGAGAGGAAACTTGCAGCCCATCTAGTCGTTGGAAGACTGCTCGGAGAGGAATCTAGCTTGGCGGTGGCACATGTTTGTAATATTTGATACAAGCAAACGAACCGGTACGCAGCTTATTAAGACGTCAGACACAAGATACATCACGCAAAGAACAGCTGATCAGGGAGCAAACATTCGCGGACGTCAGACGACTGGGAATTAACAGCTAGTGATAATAATAAAAATAACAAACACACAACGACCAGCGATGAGAAACCCAAGCAGTACAGTACGTTTGAGTAGAAGAAATCGATGGAAAAAACAGAGCAATGGCTACTGGTCACGGACGAGGAGCTTGGCCTTGGCGCCTCCCTCGTGGATCCGGTACATGTCGCCGAGGCCCATGTGCGCCATGAGGAACCAGACCATGGTGATGAGCTCGCCGCCGCGGCTGAGCTGCCTGACGTGCATGCTCCCACGGCACTTGCCCGCCGCGTACGTGAGCATCTCCCCCCACACCCTCGCCACCACCTCCCACATAAGGTCCCCGCCCAGTTCCCTCAGAGCCTTGGCGAGGATCACGCCGTCGAACAGCACCGACTTGCACCGGTCGCCCTTCACCGCCGACGGCTCCTTAGTCGTGTTCACGCCAACGATGACGAGGCCAAGAAAGCACTGGCCGACCTTGAGGAAGGCGAGGCCGCGCGCCTGGTGAAGAAAAGCACCAGCCTGGAGGTGCAGGCGTACGACTTCTTCCGCATCTTCCGCCGCCTCTTCGCCAACCTCATCCTCAGCTACAAGGAGCGCAAGATCAGCCAGGCATACTTCCTCAACCGCGATGACGTGAAGAGCTCGCCGGCCACGGTGTTCGAGGTCATCGAGGTGGAGCTCAACTTCATCTACGACATGGTGTACACTTCTTGTTCGGTACAACCCCTAGATACATCAACGGTTCAGATCGTCCCATACCCCTTCACCCAAAAACTTAAAAAAGGGCAGGATCGTCATTCCCCCCTCCCTCTCCCCCGCCCCGACCCCGCGTCGTACACGCGCGGCCCGGCGACGTACTTCCTCCCGCGGCGTACACGGCCGTTTTTTTTAGACGTACACGGACGGGCTGGGCGACGTACGTGTACGCGCGTCGGTGGGGGCGGTTGGTCAAACCGCGGCGCGTCGCCCGGTGAAAACGCGTCGTGGCACCGAACGGCTGCCGCCTCGACTGCCGCCCCGCCGCCCCGTCCTGTCGACTGCCGCCTCGCCTTCCACCCCGCCGCCCCGTCCCGTCGCCGTCAATGCTGTCCACCCACCCCGTCGCCGTCAATGCCGTCCACCCACCCCGTCGCTCGGTGGCTGACCGGTGGCGCGACGCGTGCCGCCGGTTCCCGAGGCGCGTAGCCCGATGCCGCCGCCCGCCATTAATCCCGTCCGCCCAACCCCGTCGCCCGCCGGCGCAGCTCCCCCCCTCCCCTATAAAAAGCCCCTCTCCGCCCGCCGCTCGCAACACGACCCCTCCTGACGTCCATCTCCCGACAGCCCGCCGGCGACATGGCTTCCCACCGCGGCAGCAGCAGCTCCGGCGCCGGCGGCGACGACGGCCCGAGCGCGTGGCTGTCGAGTTTGCGCACGCCGGAGATGGAGGAGCTTTTCCGCTTCGGGCTCCTCGTGCCGCCGGGTTGCCATCTTCCGCACGACTGGAAGATCGACAAAGACGGCTACCCGACGCGCGGGCCCGGCGCGACTAGGGAGGAGAAGCGCACGCACCCCGGCGGCCGGTGCAACATCGCCGGCCGGCACGCGTTCTGGGACGGCAAGGAGTACGCCGCCGTCGTCGGCGCGTTCCGGCTGGCGGCGTCCGGCGTCACGCCCGACCTCACCGGCGACCGCCGCCGCCTTCTTGCCCCGCCCCGCCCCGCCCCGCCGCAGCGCCCCCGTCGAGATGCACGCGGCCGTAGGGCCCCTCCACCACCTGCGCCGGCGCCCGCCAATCCCCCCTCCCCGCCGGCGGTGGAACTGCCGCCGGAGCAGGTTGTTCTCCGGGAGGACGGCGATCCCGACGATACGCCGGGCCTCCACGTCGCACTACGGGTGTCGGCGGCGGCAGCGGCGGCTGCGGTGGCGGCGGCTGCTGCGAGGGAGGCCGCCGAGGAGGCGGCAGCGATCCAGGCGGCGATGGCGATGGCGGAAGAGGTGCCGCAGGTGGAGGCGGCGCAGGTGCCGGAGGTGGAGGCGGTGCTGGAGGCGGAGGTGCCGGCGGCCGACGACGACGACGATGGTGACGGCGCGGACGTGATCGATCTCCTGGCTAGCGACGACGAGGACGAGCAGTAGTTTTTAAAAAAAAAATCCTTCTAAGTATGAACAATGTACGAACTCGTTTAAGTTTGGATGAACTCGTTTAAGTTTGGATGAACTATGTAAAATATGTCTATGTTTAATGAAATTTTAATGAGAAAAATGTTAGTCTGTTTGAATGTTTGTTTTTTTTTGTCGAAGATATTGTTGGATTAGTACGATAATACCGAGAATGAGAACATATTAAAAATTACGAAAAAACATTTTTGAATAGTAATAAAAAAGTCGTCGGTCCGGGAAGAAATATTTAGCAACGATAAAAGCATGCGAATGCCACACACCAATACAAGTTTATCATTTGAAAAAACTACACAGTTGTGGTTTTGAAAATGAACGAAACCCGACACCGAACGCACGTTGCGTCACGTCCGGGCAGTATTTTAGGGTTTTTCGGGCCGGAAAATTGTAGAAAATGCAAACAGCGTCGAAACGGGACAAATTTTTGCGCACATGCTTGCCATGCTCATTGTAACCCGTGAAAAAAAACTGAGCCCGTTTGGCGGATGCGAAGGAGAGACATGCATCGGAGGGTTCCTTCCGCCCGTACCGAAACCACTGCCTTACACATGAAGTACCTGAGCGTTTTCACGGAATGTACCCAACTTTTGGCAGCGCGTGTGGGGCCCCACCCCGATACCCCGTGCCAAAAATGAACGAAACCAGACACCGAACGCACGTTGCGTCATGTCCGGGCAGTATTTTTGGGCTTTTCGGGCCGGAAAATCGTAGAAAATGCAAACAGGGTCGAAACGCGACAAATTTTTGCGCGCATGCTTGCCATGCTCATTGTAACCCGTGAAAAAAAACTGAGCCTGTTTGGCGGATGCGAAGGAGAGACATGCATCGGAGGGTCCCTTCCGCCCGTAACGAAACCACTGCCTTACACATGAAGTACCTGAGCGTTTTCACGGAATCTACCCAACTTTGGCAGCGCGTGTGGGGCCCCACCCCGATACCCCACGCCAAAATTGAACGAAATCCGACGCCGAACGCACGTTGCGTCACGTCCGGACAGTATTTTAGGGTTTTTCGGCCCGGAAAATCATAGAAAATGCAAACAGCGTCGAAACGCGACAAATTTTTGCGCGCATGCTTGCCATGCTCATTGTAACCCGTGAGAAAAAACTGAGCCCGTTTGGCGGATGCGAAGGAGACACATGCATCGGAGGGTCCCTACCGCCCGTACCGAAACCACTGACTTACACATGAAGTAGCTGAGCGCTTTCACGGAATGTACCCAACTTTTGGCAGCGCGTGTGGGGTCCCACCTCAATACCCCACGCCAAAAATGAACGAAACCCGACACCGAACGCACGTTGCGTCACGTCCGGGCAGTATTTTTGGGTTTTTCGGGCCGGAAAATCGTAGAAAATGCAAACAACGTCGAAACGCGACAAATTTTTGCGCGCATGCTTGCCATGCTCATTGTAACCCGTGAAAAAAAACTGAGCCCGTTTGGCGGATGCGAAGGAGAGACATGCATCGGAGGGTCCCTTCCGCCCGTACCGAAACCACTGCCTTACACATGAAGTACCTGAGCGTTTTCACGGAATGTACCCAACTTTTGGCAGCACGTGTGGGGCTCCAACCCGATACCCCACGCCAAAATTGAACGAAATCCGACGCCGAACGCACGTTGCGTCACCTCCGGGCAGTATTTTAGGGTTTTTCGGCCCGGAAAATCGTAGAAAATGCAAACAGCGTCGAAACGCGACAAATTTTTGCGCGCATGCTTGCCATGCTCATTGTAACCCGTGAAAAAAAACTGAGCCAGTTTGGCGGATGCGAAGGAGAGACATGCATCGGAGGGTCGCTACCGCCCGTACCGAAACCACTGCCTTACACATGAAGTAGCTGAGCGCTTTCACGGAATGTACCCAACTTTTGGCAGCGCGTGTGGGGCCCCACCCCGATACCCCACGCGAAAAATGAATGAAACCCGACACCGAACGCACGTTGCGTCACGTCCGGGCAGTATTTTAGGGTTTTTCGGGCCGGAAAATCGTAGAAAATGCAAACTGCGTCGAAACGCGACAAATTTTTGCGCGCATGCTTGCCATGCTCATTGTAACCCGTGAAAAAAAACTGAGCCCGTTGGTTGTAAATGATTAAAAAATACGACTATCATCAATGTGATCTTTTTGAATATGATGCACTGTCAGTAGACCCTTCGCTAGTTTGGAACCGGAGAAGACTCCTACTGACCCTACATCTCCTCCAAATAGAGTACATTGAAGACGGACGCTTATTAAAATTGGACTACAAAATTATATAAACTAGTCAACGCCGTCGACGTTGAGCGATTTGGGACTAAAGTAAAGCACGACCGACGGTCAGATCCCGCCGCGTGGCACGATTGCGAACTGATCACCGCGGGCCCGACGCCAGTAATATCTCCAGGCGCCGTCGCTATCTGAGGGAACATTCCCGTCAATCGCGGACGTCGGGGCCCATTCACGTCGTGCATGCACTTTTTTCCCACAGGTGACGACGACGCGCCCGATCTGATCGCTACACCCGACGTCCGCCCTGAAGCCGCGTCGGCCGCCACCGCCGCCCACACCCGTCGTTTCCCGTCCGCCGTCAACGCCCGCCTTCAACGCCCGCCGTCACCGGACGCCTTCACAGCCCTCTTTTATCCCAGCTGCCGCCGGCGTCGCCGTCGGATAGGTATTTTGTTCAATATGTGTACTCATAATATAACATCTCAGTTGCATGCAACGTGACATAGAAATTATTATATGCAGTATGGACATCGATGGTGCGATTGCATGTTCTATAGAAAAGTGGGTTAGTCTTGTTAATAAGTTAACACCAAGTCAGCGATTTGCATTTTATGAAACGGAGATGGAGGGCATGTTACGAATACCTTCGGTGAAGATGCGTGATATTTTGCTTCCGTTTATGATTCAAGGTTACAATCCAAGTAGTAAAAAATTCATGATCCAAGAGACAACTGGAAAGAAAGGGTTGATTTCACTGAGGCCTGATGATGTGTTTGCTATATTTGGTTGGAAGAATGAAGGAGTGGATGTTTCTGGTTTTTTGAGTATGGACCAAGGGAAAGCAATGAAAAAAATTCCAGTTAGTTTTGTTAACAGAAAGAATGGTAAAATCATGATTGATGATCTCATTGAGAAGATTGTGAGAAATAAAAACGCGGACGATGAATTTGTTCGGATGGCGTTTCTCGTTCTATTAGGGACTATAATTGCACCAGTGTCTAATGAGTACATTCCGAAGAATTATTATGCGCTAGTGCAAGATGTCAGGTCGATAAAAAAGTTCAACTGGAACGCGTTCACTTTGCGGTTTTGTTTGTCGGAGATTGGTATGGTCTTGCAGCCCGGCCGTGTTAGGGAATGGCCACGTGGCAACCTAGCCCTTCTGCAGGTATGATATATTTATTAAATTAAACATTTGTATTATGTAATATTAGTCTAACACATGCTAAGTAATTGTTCTTTTGTTTTGTAGTATCTATATTGGGAGAAGGTGCAGCCAAGCACCAGTCCGCAATATGATCCGTTAGCGTTGTTGAGCCCCTTGATGAGGAACTGGAAAGAAGATGCAGCGGAGAAAAGAGACAAGTACGACTTTGATTATGGTCGTGGTGTTGGGATGGTAATACGTGTAATGTATTTTTTTTTGCATTTAATTCATGCAATAAATTGTTAATTAAAATTGAATGTATGATTCTTAATGTTGTAGATCGATGACACGATTACTGAAGATTACCGATTAAACAAAATTAGAGTGGAACAAGCTGAAATAAACAAGAAAGCCAGTACGAAAAATTCTAACATTACAGGAAGGAGAAAAGGTGCGAGTACATCTGAGGCTTCCGCTAGCCAGAACCCTATTATGGATCGGATTATGAATGAGCTAAAGCACATTCGTAAGGATATGCTTCGTTTGCCAGAGCTATGCGCACAGGTACAAGTTTCGTTTTGTTGCCATTCACTTTGTTTCTGGATGTGTTACCTAACTAACTACAAATTATTTGTAATCACAGAGGGTGATAGAGAAATTGAACAAAAGCGGTGCCTTCTACAAAGCCGGTGATATTGAAAAAGAAGAAGAGAATGAGTATGGTGATAATAGTGAATCTAGAAACTATGGTGGAGTCCCTCGTAAAGAATGGGTATATCATGCTGATATGGACGATTTGAAAACGCTAGCAAAAAAGAATGTGCAAGAGGATGATGAAGATGATGTTCATGATTCTGAAGAAAAGAGACCTTATTATTGCACACCTGAATATTGGGATAGTTTCAAGGGTGATAAAGATGATCCTATCGAAGTTCTTGAGGTATCAGATGAGAAATCCGTTACATCTTTAGGAACAGATGAAATCGCATCACGTGGATCAGTTGGTTCTATTGGAGAAGATGAGGTACCGGAGGAGGTTGTTGGGAAACGGAAGCGCAAGGTATCAAACCTTGTGAAGTCTCCTTATGTGGTTACTAAACCGACGAAGCGTGCAAAACGTTCTGCAAAAGCAAGTGAGGTTTTTAATTTTTCAGCTTGTTGAAATTGTTATCGCGTACAACTTAGTATGTATCATTGATTTAGTAACATATTAGAGTTATGTGCTGCAGAACTATTCGAGAAAGAAGGCTTTCAAAATTCTAGTGATGACTACGATGTGGTGAAAGCGTCCGTTAAGTTTGTCCGTGCTTATGAGCACTCACCAAAACATAGAAAGAAGGAAATATTCAACGATGGCATGCGCGAAGGTCTTAGTGCAGAGAGGGCTTGTAAGATTCTTAACCATCAATGGCTAACCGGTGATGTAAGTTATTGCTGTGTTTTATATTATTGTTCACTGCAAATTGGAAATGTTATACATCGTTTACATTATTTTCAGGTTATCAATGCTTATTCATCGTATCTGTCGGAAGTAGTTGGTGACGATCGTCATATAATGGCGACCTGGCTAGTGAATTGGTTACTTGAATTTAGACCAGACACCGATCCCGGAAAAAATGAGAACGAAGTAGTGGCGAAGAAGAATGGACCCGTGAATAGATGCACTGATGAGTATTTAAAAAAAGATAAGGTAAGTTCGACTGGCTAAATGTATGCATATACGGGATATAAATAATAAAACAGTATGTGTTGATTGCATCGTATATTCATTGTGATGCAGACTTACATTCCTCTTAATAACGGAAATACCCACTGGGTTACGGTCGTCATGCATCGCCCGAAGGAAGAGTTTCAGGTTCTTGATTCTTTGATGGGACGCGAACTTGACAGTGATGTTAAAGACAAAGTTGAGGAGCTGGTACGGTATAAATTTACATGGGCCTATTGAAACTATCATTTCGTAAGTGAACTAAATTAAATCCTTTGCGTGGTATCATTTATATGATCAGAGAAATCAACTTGGAGAAGACATCCGTGATGCGAATGCGACAGGTGCTGTGAATTATCCGGATGTGTCTACCTGGCCTATTAAAACGTATAAGATGACACAGCAGGAAGATGGGTGCGTATATACTTTCACATTATTTTAATAGCTTACCTGAAATGCGTACTTATGAATCGTTCTATGTATGAACCAGCAACTCATGTGGAATATTTGTCCTTCGATGCTTTCAATACTGGGACGGTGAAAAATGGACAGGCCAATTTTCGCAGGTCTGATTTTATTTCAAATGTGCATATTTAATTTAATTAATTATATAATACAATTCACATTGGACTAATATGATTTTTTAACAGCGGTCAATTGATAAATCGAGGGACTTAATGATTGCGCAGCTTATTTTTTCAGAGAGAAACACGCTCAACGATGTGAAAGACAAAGTTACCCGGCTTGCAAAGAAGAAATAAATGCGGCAAATTTTATGTAACAGAAAAATTTGTAGGCTGAAATGATATTTTCATTTATTTTGAGACTGATATTTTTTATGGAGAAGGCAATACTTGTTGAAATATTTAAGTTGAGGATGACATTTGGATTATTATTTTGTCTTTCTGCCGTCGTCTATGAAGTTGAATTACTCGTATTCA
The DNA here is from genome assembly GCA_039707655.1 of Elymus sibiricus. Classification (NCBI taxonomy): domain Eukaryota; kingdom Viridiplantae; phylum Streptophyta; class Magnoliopsida; order Poales; family Poaceae; genus Elymus; species Elymus sibiricus. The sequence continues at coordinate 16,307,088 of CM077664.1, read as the reverse complement.
TACTGTTCAAATCACCGACCGCATATATAATTGCACTAAAAATAAAACAATCGACGTTTTGTGTATTTATATTTTGTTAAAAAAATATGCCCGCCCGGAGCACCGGCGTATCTTACTTTGCACGTCGATATCAAGCCAAAGGCGACAACAACGGCGTTTCGGAAACAGCATGGCGGCATACGGGCCAACAGGGCGGCCAAGACGGCCAGTTAACCGTCGGGTGAGTAGGGAAGTTCGAGTGGAGTGGCGACGTACCGTATATAAGCCGGTCGGCCCGCCGTTCGGCAGGCAAGGTGGGACTAAACATTCCATCGCGGTCGCCGTGTCGGGAGCGACGCGCGTGACCGCGTGGGCCGGCCCAATAAACCTTTCAAGCGCGACGACATACGACGGCCCAACAAACCTGCAGGGCGACGGGAACCGGCGCGGCTATGTTCTATGTTTAGTCCCACCTCGCCCGACGGAGGGCGCGACGACCGGCTTAAATAGCCGACGGCACACACGCAGTTGAACTCCTCTAATATACTCGCTGGCTAACGCCGTCCGACGCTGCCCTGTGGGACCGTGCCGTCGGTGCGGTCTGTCTATTTTCAGACCGGCCGGCGCACTGGTCGGGCTTTTTTTTTAAAAAAACCTAGAAACGACGGCGGAATAAGCGACGGCTACAGTGCATCAACAGTAAACAACGACAGCCAACTTCGTCTACAGTGCACAACAGCAACAGTAAACAACGACAGCCAACGTCGTCTACAGTGCATCATCAACACATCCAAATAAACAGAGTGAAAATACATCTCGCATAACACAGTCTGGCATCAACAACAGTCATAGCGGTATCGTAGAACATAGTCTGACATCAACAAAGTAACATAAGTCTCGTATAACATAATCTAACATTTAGAAATTAAAAATGATCGAAGCAATCCATCAACAAATTGTCTTCAATCGAAGGGCTAAGTAATCTTCCATACTTTTGAATTCAAGCAAAGTTCCTGCATACAAAAACATTAAGATATGTAATAATCCACAAAAAACAACTAAATTTAACAACATGATTGACATGAATATGCGAAAATCGTACTTAGGATTTTGAGGGCATGTGGACTTATAATGACCCGGAAGACCGCACTGGCCACATAGACGTTAGCTTTTCTCATCAAAAGCTTTAGGTCTCCCATTAACATCTCCCTGTAAAATAAGGCATATAACCATGTATGTCAGTCAGTTATTATTTTAATATATAATATATGTAAGTTTCAAAACTTACTTTGCTCGAGCTGTCATCATGAGATGCATCAACGTGCCATTTGTCACTTTCATCATCCACAATATTCCCGTCCGCCTCCATCTGCGCACATTTTAAAAAAATACATGTAAGCGCTCATGCGATTATTATGTCATTTCTTGTCCTACATATTTAAAAACATACCTGGAGTGCGCTTTCAGCAAATGAATCATCTATATCCATATCATCATCATTATCGTCATGTAGCTGCATGATGCAAAAAAAAATACATGTAAGTGTTTGTGCGGTTGATCGTTTTTTATGTTTTTATCAACGTTGATCACACTTACATTGCCACTATAAGATTCATCCAAACTCATGTAGTTCTCCTCAGCAGGTTCGTCCATATTCAGTGACGAGGATCCGTTGTCGTCGCCGTAATCATCGCCATCATAATCGCTCTCCTCCTCTATCTATACATGTATAAACAAATTCTAAGATCAATCGAACACCATGAAACATCATCCCTAAAATAATTAGTTCATCAAGTACAGTATGTCAAAATTATATTACGTGCACAACGAAATTGATTAACACTACGTCGCACAAAGGTTAGAGTCAAACCGACCTCTTGCACGGCGGCAAGGATGACAGATGGATCCATTTTGTCCGATGACGAACGCGCTGACTGCGTGACGATGCTGGCCGGCCGAGGCAGGCGTCGACGGCGTGAGGATGATGGCCGGCCGAGGCAGGCGGAGTCCGGGGAGGAAGGCGGCGACGAAGATTCACGGGTGGGCGGCCATCCGGGCGACGGCAAAGGAACGAGGCGGCAGCAGCAACGGCGGCGGGGCACGCGTGGCGGGCTGTTTGGGCGGCGACCGGGGCGACGTGGAGGGCGACGGCGACTACGTGGAGAAGGACTACCACCGGTAGGGTTACGGCGGCGGGCGTCGGCAGGTCATGTGACGTTTTTTTTTCCGACAACTATCGACGCGAGCGTGCAGACGTGCGGGCATACGGCGACCAAACGTCGGGTGCGGCATACGCGGGCGGGCGTACGACGACGCGGGCGGACGTACGGCGACGGGTGCGGAATACAAGGGCGGGCGTACGTACGGCGGCGGGTGGGTATTCCTATACCCGATGTGAAATGACCATCCTACCCAATATACTTTGGGGGGGGGGGGGGGTGTGGTTGTACCGAAGCACTCCTCCATGGTGTATACTAAGGCGCCTGTCGCGCTCCTCGCCTCTGCCTGCCTCGTCTCCTCCCTCCTCATCTTCTTCTTCCACCGCGACAAGGGCGGCTTCACGCGCGTCGACATCGCCATCACTTATGCGCTGCTCCTCGGCGGCGTGGGGCTTGACACCATCGCTGTCGCCGTGCTCCTCTCCTCCGACCGGATGCTCGTCTTCCTCGAGAAGACGCCGCGGCTGGCGTGGCTCGCGTGCGCCGTCAGGTCCGTGCGGCTTCGGCGCTGGTCAAAGATGCTCGTCTTCCTCGAGAAGACGCGGTGGCTGGCGTTGCTCGCGCGCGCCGTCAGGTCCATGCTGCTTCGGCGTTGGTCAGAGAAGACCTCGCAGCTGAACCTCGTCAGCTACTACCTGTTAAAGCCAGACACTTTCGGAGGCGGCCTCCGCCTCTGCTTGGGCGGCCCGCGGACGGTCCGGGCGCTCGCCAGGGTCGCCGAGACGCTGCGCGTCCGGGAGATCTTCGATGATTTTATCTTCATCCGGCGCGAGTGGCTCCGCAGCACACAGGGCCAGGGCCACGACCAAGGGCAGGTGCAGGAGAAGAGCCTCCTCCTGGATTTCCTGTTCCATGGGCTCGAGGACAGGGCCATCAAAGCCAAGGGCATGGACTACGAAGACATGAACAAGGCGTGCAGCTGCCGTGGCGGGGAAGTCCTCAAAGACAAGGAGCTTCAGATCAGGGAGAACCTGACGGAAGCGACACGAGAAGCCGCAGGTGTGGAAGAGAAAGAGGAGGACATAAAAAAAAAAGGTGAATGAAAAGTTCGCCGTAATTACGGGCAGCGTGAACAGGGAGTTCGACGAGTCCCTGCTTCTGTGGCACATCGCGACGGACCTGTGCTGCTACCCGCTCAAGGCTACAGTGCCGAGGAAGGAGGAGAGCGAGATGAGGCAGATCGGCGAGACCCTGTCAGAGTACATGCTGTATCTTCTGATCAAGCAGCCGGAGATGCTGTCGGCGACGGCAGGCATCGGGCTGCTCCGGTACCGTGACACGTGCGCGGAGGCCAAACGGTTCTTCGAGTCGGCGGCGGCGTGGGACCCCAACCATGTTGATGCGCGGAGGATGCTGCTGAGCGTGATTAGAAATGCAAATGGAATGGTCGACCGACGGCCGTACAGGTTGCCGAATAAATCCTTTCCTTCTTTGGAGAGAAAACAAAAGAAAAGTAAAGGGTAAACTGAAAGTAGTACTACATGTGTAATCCATGTGCATGCAAAAGGCTATTTGCATGCACTGCATGCATGCAGTGGTGGTGTGTGTATCAAGATATCAAAGCTGCAGAATGAGTATGGATTCAAGATGGCAATGGGCCCCTGAAACCCGCGTCCCCGCGGGATTTTACCCTATTAGGGGACGGGGATGGGTGTCTTTTCATCCCCGTGGGGCTGTTGCTGGGCACATTATACAACCCGGCATGTTTCGTGGGTTTACACCCGTTTCGGTAATCCCCGAATCCGAAACCCGACAATACCCGGCCAAGATATGCACATTGTTGAAGGAGTACAATCTTGAGAGTGATGATGATCATGGACAGCCATCTTCCTCATTGTTGAACCATGTATGGCTGAAATACGCCCCTGTTTGTTGCTCAAATATGCTTATCTTTGTTGCTGAAATGGGGTATTGTATTGTGCTGAAAAATGCTCCTTGTAGCTACTGTTATTGCTCTTTTTGCTCAAGTTATGCTGTTGAAATATGCCCCTTGTAGCTCCTGAACCATGTACTATTGTATTGTGCTGAAATTTGCTCAAGTTATGCTGCTGAAATATGCTCTTTTTGCTGCTGAAATGCTATTATTTGTTGCTACTATGTTTGCTTAAATATGTCGATTTCCCCGTGGGTTTAGAAAACCCGACGGGTTTAGGGGACGGGCAAAAAACTAGCCCCGCGCACAGTGATGGGGACGGGGACGGGTTTGCGATTTTCTCGTGGGGATGGGTTTGGGCAGGAAAAGCCCGGTGGGTTTCGTCCCCGTTGCCATCTTGAGTATGGATGAAGGTTTGCGCTATTACTGCACAGCCAGCCAACCATCTCCTCTGCAGAAAGAAAGAAGAGCAAGATCAACAGCATGCAGCATATATCCAGGTTGGAAAGGAAGAGGAGCAAGATCAGCAGCATGCAACATATATCCAGGCTGGAACGACAGCATGCACATGCATGAAATGCAGTGGTGTCTATATCAAGATATAACCAAAGCACAAAGCAAGTGATTCTGTCTATCCATCTCCTTTATAATTAAGTGGGATATTATGGATACAAACCACAACGTTAACAGTGCAATTAACAAAGATACATCCATAATATTATGTACTATAGTAGCTAGCTTTGGTTGAATTGCCTTTATTTCCAGGTAACAGTGCAATTAACAAAGCTAGCTACTGTAATACGTACTAGCGAGCAAGCAATTAAACCATCTCGATCTACAGACAGAAAAGCAAGAGTGATCGATAAGTATATATCTCTACTCCTAAAGGGGGAGTCTGCGGTCGTGATGGTAGGTTCGTACGTCGTTTGGTTTGGTTTGGTTTGGTTTCGCACGCAGCCATTACTGCCCAAAAATCATCTCAGTTATCTCTTGTCCAATTCCTGCCTTGCCCACAGTTGCATGCAATTAATTAGCCAGACCAGTTAATTATGTGTGTTAATTAGCCAGACAGTTAATATGTCCGTTTAATTTGGAAAGTATAATCGAGCGTTGGACGGGAGGATCACATTAATTATGAAGAATATCATTCTTTGGACGGAAGGATCACATTAATTATGAAGAGTATCATTATTTGGACGGGATGATCATGTTAATTATGGAAAGTATTATCGAGCGTTTGACAGTAGGATCACTTTAATTATGGAGAGTATTATTTTATGGACAGGAGGATCACGTTAATTATTAAAAGTATTATCGAGTGTTGAACGGAAGGATCACGTTAATTATGGAGAGTATCACTCTTTGGACGTGAGTATCACATTAATTATGGAAAGTATTATCGAGCCTTGAACGGAAGGATCAGGTTAATTATGAAAAGTATCAACCAGTCATTAATGCAAAACAATTTGGAAACCAAGCACCAAATCAATTTGGAAATCAAGCCATTAATGCAATTAATTAGCCAGACAATTAATTACGCATGCAATTAATTAAGTCCATTTAAGTAGGGATTTTTTCGCACCAAATCAATTATGAAATCGAGCCATTAATACAATTAATTAATTAGTCAGACATATAATTAGGGATGGAGATAATTAATAATAGGAAGTTTTTTCAACCGCATCTTTACTATAAAACCCTTGATCCCCTTACGAAAAAACCCATCCGCTCTCACCTCCCCACACGCACAAGAAAACCCACCTCCCTTGCCTCACGCAAAAAGAAAAGAAAAAATAACAGAAAAAAGATTTGGAAACGAAGCACCGAATCAATTTGGAAATCAAGGGTTTGGTTTCGCACGCAGCCATTAATGCCCAAAAATCGTCTCAGTTATCTCTTGTCCAATTCCTGCCTTGCCCACAGTTGTATGCAATTAATTAGCCAGACCAGTTAATTATGTGTGTTAATTAGCCAGACAGTTAATAGGTCCATTTAATTTGGAAAGTATAATCGAGCGTTGGACGGGAGGATCACATTAATTTTGAAGAATATCATTCTTTGGACGGAAGGATCACATTAATTATGAAGAGTATCATTATTTGGACGGGTGGATCATGTTAATTATGGAAAGTATTATCGAGTGTTTGACATTAAGATCACTTTAATTATGTAGAGTATTATTTGTTGGACAGGAGGATCACGTTAATTATAAAAAGTATCATCGAGTGTTGAACGGAAGGATCACGTTAATTATGGAGAGTATCATTCTTTGGACATGAGTATCACATTAATTATGGAAAGTATTATCGAGCCTTAAACGTGAGGATCACGTTAATTATGAAAAGTATCTCCCAGTCATAAATGCAAAACAATTTGGAAACCAAGCACCGAATCAATTTCAAAATCAAGCCATTAATGCAATTAATTAGCCAGACAATTAATTACGCATGTAATTAATTAAGTCCGTTTAAGTAGGGATATTTTCGCACCAAATCAAATATGAAATCGAGCCATTAATGCAATTAATTAATTAGTCAGACACATAATTAGGGATGCAGATAATTAATAGTAGGAAGTTTTTCCAACCGTATCTTTACTATTAAACCCTTGATCCCCCTTACGAAAAAAACCATCCGCTCCCACCTCCCCACACGCACAAAAAAGCCCACCTCCCTTGCCTCACGCAAAACGAAAAGAAAAAAAAGATTTGGAAACCAAGCACCGAATCAATTTGGAAATCAAACCATTAATGCAATTAATTAGCTTGACAATTAATTATGCGTGCAATTAATGCCCGTGCGTTGAGGTAGGGATTTTTTCGCGAAAATCCATTATAAAATCGAGCCATTAATGCAATTAATTAATTTGTCAGGCCCTTAATTAGGAATGCAGATAATTAATAGTAGGAAGTTTTTTCAACCGTGTCTCTACTATTTGAGGGGAGTTGGGGACTGTATGTGGTACATCCAACTCCCCTCCTCTTGCTCCCCCTTACCAAAAAAACCATCTGCCCCCACCTCCTGATACGCACAAGAAAACTCACCTCCCTTGCCTCGCACAAAAAAAAAGAAAAAAAAGAAAAAAGATCGTCCTCCTCCTGACCCCCCCCCCCCAACGATGATCCGCTGCCTGCTGCACCGCCGGGCTGACATCCTCTAAAAGAACGACACGCCTCAGGGTTGATACGGTCGCCGTCGTGTGTCATTAGAGGAGGTGCCCAAGGAGCGCGCCTCAGGGTCGGTCCGGTCGAGAGGCAATTGCGAGAAGAGTCTTCACCCGATCGATGTCCCTCGTACCATCATCTTCCTATCCATGCATTATTTCCATCATGGGGCAAGTGTTGCAACGGACGGCCGGACGAGCACAGATGGATCAACCTAGCCGCCACCACCCTGAGAGCACAAAGCAAGCTGTGGGGAATCTGCACACGTCGGTGTGACACCAACGGATGAGGTCATGTGTCGACGCTCGGAAGGAGGCCGTCATGGATGGCCACTTCAACGACCTCCCTCAGTAGGTACCATCACACACATCTCCTAGTAGACCGCTACCTCTATCTTTCTAACCCAATCAACATTGTAACAGATTGATGTCGTCTGCAACATGTTCCACCAAAAGCTACTGATAACTGAAATGTCGGTATAAAATAGAACAATTGCTCAGTTCTGGTAATAGAACTACTTGTTGTTTAACAGTATGATCCATTTTCTATTGATCATGGTTGGAAGGAACACCATTTCTGAACAATGAGGCTGGTGAGGTCACAAGGTAAGGAAAAATAGATATTACTTCATTTTTACCACTCATTTTCTGTCTGAATGTGTTGAGATGTTTACATATCACATGTAGCTTTATATAGATGTTCCAAAGTTACTTCAGCTAGTATGATTAGCTAGAAAAGTAACAGATTTAGGGAGCTAAGCTGAGGTTGTACGTGTTTCTATCCTTGTATCATACATCATCTATTCAACCTTAGGATTTAAGTTCATGTATCAAGTTTAAAAAATGCACACAGGAATGCAGCATAGAAAGTACACAGGAGAGCTGCGTTTTCATTGATAGAGTACGGGCGAGAGCACGCCAATTGTACAGGGAAAAGAAAGAAAATGGAAACAAAAATGAAAAACTCAAGAGAAGAATGCTATAATCTCATGATAAGATGTCGGCCACTAGCCAGCGCCCACAGGAGCACTCCTATAGTAGATCCTAAGGCACACACAATTTTTGATTAGTACTAGCATGCATGCCAATGAAGGTCACATGCTCTGCCTAATCTGTAAAGATTGGTACGTCATTCTTTTGCCTATAATTCATGATTTATTTTCAATTATTCAATTTAGAAAATAAGTATGTTATTGTCCAATTATACCATGTCAGTATAGGTTACGCAGGACGGTCAAGTGATTATTAGTTAAAAAGCATAGGTCAAGCTTGATATGTTTTAATCTGTAGTTACCTAACCTCTTGCACAAAGTAGTCATTCATTTTGTGATTATCAAGCTTCAATTGCATGATGCTTTCGTTGATTAATTCCATCTTTTGTAGGTTCATCATAAGCAAGGCTGCCACATAGTTGAGGAAGATGATGTCCATTGATTCCGACAGGCGAGAACTATCTAGGTTGTAGGGCCTATAGGAGCAGACATTCAAAAGAGAAGAGTGGGCATGTATTAATTTGCATTGACAGATCTTGCATTCTATCCCAAAGAAATTAAAAGATCAGTTATGTCATCTCATTAGTAAATGACTTCCCATAGACCTTTTTTTCTTTCACAATTACATGTTAACCGCATACATTCATGAATTGTACAAACTCTTGGATTTTTGTTAATATAAATATTGTTCTTTTTTTAAAATGGGTATGTGTGTCAACACACGTTCCAAAAATTATGTAAGCAATCATTATTGATACCAAGGTCATGCATGTCTAATTAGTGAATTTTATTTTGTAGCTCAAATTTTTCTCCATGATATACCAACAACCAAAATAACAAAGAGTGCATTTAAAAAAAGCAGTAGGTGTAACAGACTAGATTGAGGGGCATAATTGGATTAAGAGTTCAGACCAGAGATGCTTCCTAAAATATATGCATTGTAGCCCGTAGCAACGCACGGGCGTTCACTAGTACGTGTAGGGTAGGATGGCATTTCACGTTGGAGCAAAAGCAATGCGATCGTGTCGTCCTCATAGCTTTTGCTGGCCAGCCTTATTGCAGACGCTGCCATCTCGTCAGCGTTTGCAGTTTGTACGCTTGGAACAATGTGAAACGCATTTCTATCATGCAGAGTAAAGCATCCACTGTCACCATTTGCTTCGAGATTAGTACTGCATCTTTCCAGGCTACTCTATTTTTCTGTATTCAGCCCTTTCTGCACATTATTTATTTTCAGTGGGACCCATTATTAAAAATCATTAAAAATTCTAAATTTGAAAAAAAAACTCAATGTTTGTTTCAATTATTTTTCATTATTTCATAACTATTTCAATAAGTGTTCCAGGCACATTTCATACAATTTCAGAAATGATTCAATTGCATATCAACAGATTTTTCATATAATTTCAAATGCATTTCAAATGCACATATTTTCATAATTGGTTCCATTTTATTTCAGTCTTGTTTCAGAAATGATTCAATTGCAATTCAATATAAACTTACCACATTTTAAAATGTATTTCAGAAATGATTCGATTGCATTTCAATTTAAATACACACAGAATTCACTGAAACTGAAATTCCAGAATGATTTCAGACATATTCCAATTGATTTCCAACATTTTTATCCAATTTCAATCACGTTCATGTGAAGTTTCAATGCAATTTCGGAGACATTTAATAAAATTTCAAAACAATTCCATAGATTTCAGACAATTTCAATTGAATGGCACAGACAATTCACCGAAACTGAAATTCTAAATCGATTTTAATCATGTTCAAGTGGATTTCAAACATTTTTCTCCAATTTCAATCATGTTCTGGTGAATTTTCAAACCAATTTCAGAGAGAGTTAGCCACCTTTCTAAACAATTTCAGAAACATTTCAGACAATTTGAGTTGAATTCTAGGGACAATTCACTGAAACTAAAATTCCAGAACGATTTCAGTCAAGTTGCATTGGATTTCAAATATTTCGAATCCAATTTCATTCAAGATCCAATTTTGTTTCAATGAACTCCAGAAATAGTATATGTTTTAGTCAATGTTCAGAACATATTTCAGGCCAAAATTTCAGAAACATTACATATTTCAGTGCATGTTTTAGGGGAAAAACTCTGAAAATCCTAGATGAAAAACTGACATTTTGGACTTACGTAAAAAACAAAAATACAGAAAGTGTTTTTGGACTAGAAGAGCACCTGAGGGCCAAACCCCAGGGCCAGGTTGGCCCCAGGGGGGCTAGGTACCCCACCTAGGCGCCCTAGGGTTGAGGCGCCTGGGCCCACCAGGCCCTCCTGGGTGGCTCTTCGGCACACCTGCCTTATATATACCCCAAAACCCTTCGTGGAATTATATCGCATTTTTTCTCCGCCGCCACTTCAGGTTTCGAGGCGATCTCATCTATAGAAGCCTTTCCGGTACACTGCCGGAGGTGGAAATCATCAACATCAATCTTCGCTGCTCCCATGGTGATGTGTGAGTAGTCCACCCCCTGGATTATGGGTTCATAGCAGTAAGCATGGTGTAATCTCTCCTTAGATCATCAATACAATGATCACATGAGCTGCCTAACATTATTGTGATCCATCTGATGTATTTCTTGCGGTGATGTTGCTTATGTAAAGAATTATTCCTTTATGTTCAGATGATATGTGATGCTTAAGTATGAGATGTAGATGTATATTGCTCTCTGGTTATTTATTTTCTCTTGGCCAGTTTAGATGAATAATCAATAGAGGGAGTGGTGTGCATTAGTTGGGTTCTTTGCAAGTGAAGTACCGCGGTGACAGTATGTGGAAAAAGTGAGTAATTGTATTATTGCCACTAAGGATAAATGATAGCATGAGGCCTCAAAAGGAAATTATGTTGTCAACTGTATGTCACATGGCTTAATGAAATTCTCTGTTTTCTTGCTTAATTATTGAAGAAGCATGCTTTGTTAGTGGTCTTTGGTAGGAGTATTTTATGGACATACTGCCTATATAATCCTATCACATCATAAATAATCTATCATAAGTATGAAATATTTCACTTCACATACATATATGTTACCTTTGCCGCGCTTTTATATGGAGAGTAGCCATTGGTGAAACTATGAATCCCGGTCCAATTTCCTTCATAAGAAACACCTTCCAACAACTTTTACATGCACTTTTATTTTCAGTTATTAATTATTTCGAAAATACAAAAAATACTTTCATCTACTTTATACGTTAATTGCTTGTTACAACTAGCAAAAGGTAGTGAGATTGGCAACCTCACTAGTCCTGTTGGGGGGGCACAAGTGGAGTTTTATTTGTGTTGCAGAACATTAAATTATTAGGTGACCACGTGTGCTTCCATGGATTGATACCTTGATTTCTGCATGTTCCTGTTTTTTGCATGTTTTTTGTTTTTCAGAAAATCAATACCAAACGAACTCCAAACATGATGAAACTTTACGGTGATTTTTTCTGGACCAGAAGGGACCCTAGAAGCTTCGGGGGGAGGCCAGACGATCTACAGGAGAGTCACAAGCTCACACGGTGCGCCCCCAGGAGGGGGGCGCGCCACCTGAGCTTGTGGGTCCCACGCAGCTCCGTTTGACCTAATTCCACTTCTATAAATTCCCATAAATCCCAAAACCAACAGACAGCCACCCGAAACAATTTTTCCGCCGCCGCAAGTCTCTGTTCTTCCGCGATCCCATCTGGAGGCCTTTTCCGATAATCTGCCGGAGGGGGAATCGATCACGGAGGGCTTCTACATCAACCTTGCTGCCCTTCCGATGATGTGTGAGTAGTCTACCACAGACCTACGGGTCCATAGTGATTAGCTAGATGGCTTCTTCTTTCTCTCCGATCTTCAATACAATGTTCTCCTTGATCTCCTCGGAGAAATATCCGATATAATCTTCTTTTGCGGTGTGTTTGTTGGGATCCGATGAATTGTGGGTTTATGATCAGATTATTCATTGAAAGTAATTGAGTCAATTCTGAACTTTATTATGCATGATTGTTATTGCTTTGTATTTCTCTCCGATCTATCCATTTGGTTTGGCCAACTAGATTGATTTATCTTCAGTGGGAGAGGTGCTTTATAGTGGGTTCAATCTTGCGGTGTCCTCACCTCGTGACAGAAGGGGTAGCGAGGCACGTATTTGTATTGTTGCCACTAAGGATAAAACGACGGGGTTCAATCATATTGCTTGGTTTTATTCTATCTACATTATGTCATCATACTTCATGCATTACTCTGTTTGTGATGAACTTAATACGTAGAGAGGCATGCATAGAAGTGCTCTCAAAGTGGAGTAATAGTAGTAGATGCAGGCAGGAGTCGGTCTACTTGTTATGGATGTAATGCCTATATACATGATCATTGCCATGAATAACGTCATAACTATGCGCTTTTCTATCAATTGCCCAACAGTAATTTGTCTACCCACCGTATGCTATTATTATGAGAGAGAAGCCTCTAGTGAAAACTATGGCCCCCGGGTCTACTTTTATCATATTACAAAAACTAAAATTACCTTGCTGCAATTTTACTTCTTTTATTTTACTTTGCAATTTATCTATCTACCATTATCAGATTTAATCCTTGCAAGTAACGAGTTCAAGGGGATTGACAACCCTCTTGCCCGCGTTGGGTGCAAGTATTTGCTCTTGTGTGTGTAGGTGCTGTTCACTAGGCATTTGTGTGATTCTCCTATTGGTTAGATAAACTTGGTTCTCACTGAGGGAAATACTTATCCGCTACTATATTGCTTCACCCTTCCTCTTCGGGGAAAATCCCAACGCGGCTCACAAGTAGTAGAAAGAATTTCTGGCGCCGTTGCTGGGGAGACATCATCAAATACCTACAGGTTCCTTCACACAAATTATCATTTACTTGTTATACTTTTTACTTGCCTTTATTTGCTTTGCATAGTCTCGTTAAAAAAATTAAAATACCAAAAATATTTGTGTTACTATCTTTGTTTGTGTTGCCATGTGCCTTCTATTTGCTTGCATCTTCGCTTGCTAAAAAACTATTGATATGGATCCTCATCCACTTGCTAATCTTTTGAAAAAAAAACGGATTATGTTGAACCAATTGCTAGTGAGTTGAGTGCACTTAATTATCTTTATGAAGTTTTGCTTGAAAATCATGAATCTAAAAATTGTGATGAAGTGTTAAAAGAAGAAATTTATAAAGTGATTCATGATAGTTCCTTGAATGAAAAGCATGATTGCAATGATGTTAATATAAATTTTATTAATGTCAATTGTGTTAATGATATGCAAAACTACAAGCTTGAGGATGATGATTTTGTTTGGTCCACTACTTATTGCAATGATCATGATTGGGGTGATAATGCTTCTTATGATCTTGAAAATGTATTTAAGCTTCATCATGAATATGTCATTGATAATAATGTTTGCAATAATATTGAAAGTGGGTTTGGAAGAGCATCAACTTTAGGTAATAATGATCCCACTACTTTGAAGAATGATCAATCTTATGAATTTTTTGATAAAAGTGGGTTTGGAGAGGTGATGACTTTAGTTGATGTTAATCCCACTATCTTGGAAGATTATAAGATTTGTATGCATGTGGATCATGAAGAAAATATTTTATATGATAGCTATATTGTTGAATTTTATTATGATCCTACATGTAATTATTACGAGAGAGGAAAATATGGTTGTAGAAACTTTCATGTTACTCAATTACCTCTCTTGATGTTGAAATTATTAATGCTTCATTCTTCCTATTTGCATATGCCAGATCTTGTTTGTCTTGATAATTTGTTTTCCTATAAAATGCCTATGGATAGGAAGAGGATTAGACTTAAGTGTGGTTTGCACATGTTTTATGATGCTCTCTTTGCGTTTCAATTCTTATCTTTTATGCGAGCATCATTAAAATCTCGAAGCCTATCTTAATAGCTATAAAGAAACAGCTTGTTGGGAGACAACCCAATAGTTATCCTTTACTTTAATTATTGAGTAACATAATTATTGCTACTTTAATGATTGAATTTTTATATTTTAATTAGTATTTGTGCCAAGTAAAGCCTTTGGGATGATTTGGATGATAGTTGACTTGATTCTGTGCAAAAACAGAAACTTTTGTGCCTGGTGCAGAAATTACTATAATTTACGGGAACGTGCTTTTGGTCTCAAATTTTTACATATGATTTATATACAAATTTTCTACATTGTCCTAATTTTTCAGAAGTTTTGCAGTTACAGAAGTATGGGTTTTATTCAGATCACTGCAGACTGTTCTGTTTTAGACAGATTCTGTTTTTTATTGCATAGTGTGCTTAGTTTAATGATGCTATGGATTATATCGGGGGGTATAAGTCATGGAGAAGTTATAATACAGTAGGTATTATGCAATAATAATTATTAATGAGTTTACAACAGTACCTAAAGTTTATGATTTGTCTATTATACTAACGGATCTCACGAAGTTTCTGTTGAGTTTTGTGTGCTGAAGTTTTCAAGTTTTGGGGTGAGATCACGATGGATGACGGAATAAGGAGCGGCAAGACCCTAAGATTGGGGATTCCCAAGGCACCCAAGGTAATATTCAAGGAATACCCAAGCGTCCAAGCATGGGGATGCCCCGGATGGCATCCCCTCTTTCGTCCACAATTCATCGGTATGTTACTTGGAGCTATATTTTTATTCATCACATGATATGAGTTTTACTTGGAGAGTTTTGTGCCATAGTTTTATTTTGTTTGCTTTTTAGTTTTCCATAATCATTGTTTGCTGGACACACCTTTTGAGAGACACACACATTCATCATGATTTGTTAGAATACTCTATGTGCTTCACTTATATCTTTTGAGCTATGCAGTTGCTCTTGTGCTTCACTTATATTTGTTAGAGCACGGCGGTGGTTATATTTTATAGAAATGATTGCACTCTCATGCTTCACTTAAATCTTTTTTGAGAGTCTTAAATAGGAAGTGGTAATGAGCACGGGTTATAAGACTAGTCGGAAAAGGATAGGTATTTAAGAGTGATATAATAAAAACTTTCATGTAGATCACTAAATATGAAACTTGTGATTTAATTATATTGATGTAATAATATGAAAGGGTATTGGTTCATGATCATTGGTTAGTAAAAATATCGATATTAAAGCTTGTTATTAACTACACATGTAAGTGTCCAACATGGCATGACGGGGATGCGTGGGCATTTTTATGTCTGATTGAAATCTTTTGTGTTGTTTGAATCGGGGGCGCGCGATGGTTAACTCCTACCAACCTCCTCCATAGGGGCATGCGAGTAGTACTTTGCTTCAAGGGCTAATAAAAATTTCACAATAAATATATGAGTTCTTTATGACTAATGTGAGTTCATGGACAATTACGCACTCCCACCTTTCCGTATATTGCTAGCCTCTTCGGTACCGTGCATTGCCCTTTCTCACCTCGAGAGTTGGTCAAACTTCGCCGGAGCATCCAAACCCCGTGATATGATATGCTCTATCACACATAAGCCTCCTTATATCTTCCTCAAAACAGCCACCATACCTACCTATCATGGCATTTCCATAGCCATTCCGAGATATATTGCCATGCAACTTCCACCGTTCCGTCCTATGACATGTGCGCTCATCATTATTGCTTTGCATGATCATATAGAGCTGACATGATATTTGTGGCAAAGCCACTGTTCATCATTGTTATACATGTTACGCTAGATCATTGCACATCCTGGTACACTGCCAGAGGCATTCATATAGAGTCATATTGTTCCCGTTATCGAGTTATAAGTAAATAAAAGTGTGATGATCATCATTATTAGAGCATTGTCTCATTGAGGAAAAGAATGATGGAGACTAATGAGTCCTTGCAAAAGCAGGAATGAGGTTCATGATATTGTTCTAAAAAAAGAAGAAAAAAAGAAAAATGAGAGAAAAAGAGAGAAGGGGCAATGCTACTATCCTTTTACCACACTTGTGCTTCAAAGTAGCACCATGTTCTTCATATAGAGAGTCTCCTGAGTTATCACTTTCATATACTAGTGGGAATTTTTCATTATAGAACTTGGCTTGTATATTCCAATTATGGGCTTCCTCAAATGCCCGAGGTCTTCATGAGCAAGCAAGTTGGATGCACACCCACTTAGTTTCAGTTGAGCTTTCATACACTTATAGCTCTAGTGCATCCGTTGTATGGCAATCCCTACTCCTCGCATTGATATCGATTGATGGGCCTCTCCATTGCCTATTGATCCGTCGAGTTGATGCGAGACTTTCTTCCTTTTTGACTTCTCCTATATATCTCTACCACCGCATTGTATTCCACCCGTAGTGCTAATGTCCATGCCTCACGCTCATGTATTCAGTGGAGTTGAAAATGCTGAAGTGCGTTAAAAAGTATGATCCAATTGCCTGGTTTGACACCATGGTACTCATGATTTATATTTATGCGGTGAAGGCGGAGTCATGCCATGCTTACATAATTCAATGAGTAGGCATAACATTCGTTGAGCATCGTATATTTTGAAAAAGTAATGATTATGTTCTTGTATTCATGGATATTATTATGTTGATATCAGTTACTTCATCGTTTCTCAATATTTATACCGTAAAAGAGATTACATGATAAACATGCTAGGTAGCATTCAACATCAAAAATTCTGTTTTTATCATTTACCTACTCGAGGACGAGCAGGAATTAAGCTTGGGGATGCTGATACGTCTCCGACGTATCTAAATTTTTTGATTGTTTCATGCTATTATATTATCAACCTTAGATACTTTTTATGTAATTTTATATCATTTTGGGAACTAACCTATTAACTCAGTGCCCAATGCCAGTTCCTGTTTTCTGCATGTTTTTTGTTTTTCAGAAAATCAATACCAAACGAACTCCAAACACGATGAAACTTTATGGTGATTTTTTCTGGACCAGAAGGGACCCTAGAAGCTTCGGGGGGAGGCCAGACGATCTACAGGAGAGTCACAAGCTCACACGGTGCGCCCCCAGGAGGGGGGCGCGCCACCTGAGCTTGTGGGTCCCACGCAGCTCCGTTTGACCTAATTCCACTTCTATAAATTCCCATAAATCCCAAAACCAATAGAGAGCCACCCGAAACAATTTTTCCGCCGCCGCAAGTCTCTGTTCTTTCGCGATCCCATCTGGAGGCCTTTTCTGGTAATCTGCCGGAGGGGGAATCGATCACGGAGGGCTTCTACATCAACTTTGCTGCCCTTTCGACGATGTGTGAGTAGTCTACCATAGACCTATGGGTCCATCGTGATTAGCTAGATGGCTTCTTCTTTCTCTCCGATCTTCAATACAATGTTCTCCTTGATCTCCTCGGGGAACTATCCGATGTAATCTTCTTGTGCGGTGTGTTTGTTGGGATCCGATTAATTGTGGGTTTATGATCAGATTATTCATTGAAAGTAATTGAGTCAATTCTGAACTTTATTATGCATGATTGTTATAGCATTATATTTCTCTCCGATCTACCCGTTTGGTTTGGCCAACTAGATTGATTTATCTTCAGTGGGAGAGGTGCTTTATAGTGGGTTCAATCTTGCGGTGTCCTCACCTCATGACAGAAGGGGTACCGAGGCACGTATTTGTATTGTTGCCACTAAGGATAAAACGACGGGGTTCAATCATATTGCTTGGTTTTATTCTGTCTACATTATGTCATCATACTTTATGCATTACTCAGTTTGTCATGAACTTAATACGTAGAGAGGCAAGCATAGAACCACTCTCGAAGTGGAGTAATAGTAGTAGATGCAGGCAAGAGTCGGTCTACTTGTCACGGACGTAATGCCTATATACATGATCATTGGCATGAATAACATCATAACTATGCGCTTTTCTATCAATCGCCCAACAGTAATTTGTCTACCCACCGTATGCTATTATTATGAGAGAGAAGCCTCTAGTGAAAACTATGGCCCCGGGTCTACTTTTATCATATTACAAAAACTAAAATTACCTTGCTGCTATTTTTACTTTGCAACTTATCTATCTACCATTATCAGATTTAATCCTTGCAAGTAACGAGTTCAAGGGGATTGACAACCCTCTTGCCCGCGTTGGGTGCAAGTATTTGCTCTTGTGTGTGTAGGTGCTGTTCACTAGGCATTTGCGTGATTCTCCTATTGGTTCGATAACCTTGGTTCTCACTCAGGGAAATACGTATCCGCTACTATATTGCTTCACCCTTCCTCTTCGGGGAAAATCCCAATGCAGCTCACAAGTAGCAGTAGGAAACAAAAAAAATCATCCTATGAACATGCCCAGGACCACTATGAAGATGCATACAAGATTAGATCTGATCGTTACCAACTCGGAGCACATCGGATGAAGAGTTGGCGAAGATCGTTGGTGCAGATTCCCACAATTAGGATTTACAACCTCCCTACCGCGAGAATTTTCTCCCTCGAAGAAAGATCGAAAGCAAGATCTCTCCACCGAGTTGCATGCATATGGTGTCACCAATCCAGCAGCGCTTCGCCGTCCAGAACTAATCACCGCCGGAGACTAGGCAGCCTTGCGGCACAACGAAACTATTTCGTGGAGTAGCTAGAGAGAGAGAGAAGGCAGATCATTGCATGCCATTTGGTGAGAGCTCAAGTGTGTATCACTGATGGATCCTCTCCCTCCTCTATTTATAGATGGAGAGGAAAGGGGTGGGGTGGAAGGAGGCAGCACTACAAGGATACCCCATATAAAGCAACACATATTCAACAACGTTTTGACTGTATGTTGCAAAATTAACCATAGATACGCATATAAGCATTGCACCATATGCGTTGTACACTTGCACCTCGTGACCCTATTACATAGATTGCAACTGACCCCAACTCCAAGTAAAGCCCAGCGCACTACCCAGCCTCTTGTCTAGCCCGGCCCAAGTTGGCTTTCACGATTAATCTAGGTCGTTCCTGTCCCCAACCTCCCCTATTCCTCTCGAGCTATAGGCTCGCACGCCAGCCGCCGCCCCTCGCTGCTGCGACCTACCCGCATCCCGGTGCGCCGCCCCTCTTCACTCCCCTACGGTCCTCCGTCCCGGCGCGCTGCCAGCACCACTCCCCTGCGACCCTGCATCCCGGCGCGCCGCCCCTCGTCACCACTCCCCTGTGGTCCTCTCCTCCATCCCGGCGCGCCGCCAGCACCATTTCCCTGCGGTCCCCCATCCCGGCATGCCGTCAGCACCACTCCCCTGTGACTCTGTATCCCGGCGTGCCGTCCCTCGTCATCGCTCCCCTGCGACTCTGTGTCCCGACACGCCGCCCCTCGTCACCACTCCCCTGCGACCATTGGCGAATCCAAGGTACGGCCATGAATCTGCTCAAGCCTGCCCACCAAGTTTAAGAAATTGTTTTTTTATCACAATTACACGCAACCGCACCCTCCAAAGTATGGCCATGAACCTGCTCAAGCCTGCCCATGAACGGCAGGAACAAATGTTTGAGCCCTAGGTACGCAGAGAAGGCGAGGAGTCTAGGAAATTGTGGTCAAATAGACGTCAATAGGAAGGTGGCGGCCAAAGAGTTTGATTTGTTTATCCGGTGTTCCTGCATGATGGTCTTGACTCTTGAGCTGAGAAGATCCGTTTGTGCTTAAGAAAAATCTACAGTTGTTTCTGCACCTGAGTTCATGGTCACGGTCTCATGGAGGTCAGCTTTTGTATGTATTTTTGGCAGGCGAGCCAAGAAGTTATTTAAGCTTATGATTTGTGCATTTTGTTCTTCATCTATTAGGTGTATGACTTAAAGATCAGAGACTCATACATGATTGTCGTAGTATGCAGTGTCCACATATTACTTAGTTGTAGTATCCTGGATAAAGTGCACATGTTATGTTAGAGATCAAGGTTGTCATTGTTGGAAAATATGTTGTGGCCACTGAAATTTCAAATAGATAATGCACCAATACAACACATAAGTTTCATTGCAATGGATGGTCACTTGAATCAGCATACCTCATAATCTTATTTTTTTATCTCGGCACTGAGTGTGTTGCTCAGTGCCATGTTCCCCTGGCCAGATTTAGGGCTCCTTTGTTTCAAAGGAATTCTATAGGATTTCTGAAGGATTGAAATTCGTAGGAATTTTTCCTATGTTGGTCCTTTGATTCATAGGATTAGATCCCATAGGAATTTTTCCTACGGAATCTTTTGTACTACATTTCATAGGAAATCTAACATCCACTCCAACCTCTTTTTACAATTCCTTTGTTTTTTTGTGTGGCATCAAACGCTTCTTGCTTATCCTATAGGATTCAAGTTGGCATGCCACTCCAATCCTATCCTTTTCCTATTCCTACGTTTCCAAAATCTTGCGAATCAAAGAGGCCCTTAATATTGAGAATGTTATTTGCTGTGTAGTCCAATGGAAAAAATGTTGAAAGCCCATGGTGTCCATTGAATTTTGTTCACCTGCTACTAGCTGGATTCCAAGCATTGTTGGTACTCCGGTGAGAAGTTCATCGTACTTTGGGTAGAATATCATTGAACCGTTGCACCAGCAGTGCACATTCCGAGCAACTACTGTTGCTTATAAAAATTAATGGTTCATACTGTCTTCTTAATGTTATATCCTTTTTGGGAGAATCTTTGGTAGTTGTGATACTGATATACTTGTGATAGATGATTCATTTATGCTGCTACTTTAGTTTTCAATGCAATAAAAGGACCAGCATTTATATTCCTCTGAATAAAGATAATATCCGTACATGGTTTATTGGTTCAATTTTATTATCATAAACAACTTCTGTTGAAGGAAATCCTGAGTCTTGTTTTGCCCTGATTGATAACACTTCTCAGCATGTTGCTCTCTAGGAATATTGATTACTTTATTCATATCTTGAAGTTTGATAGCGCTATCCAGCACAAAATTATTGTTCACTACTACTTTTATTATTTTCTCATAAACATGCAAAGCATGGTCTTGCTTTCATACAAATATCACAGCAGACAACACACATTGCAAATTTGAGTACTGTTTGCAGTTTTCACCCTCGGAAAGCTAATGAATGTCAATGAAGATTATGGAGAACTTTCCTCAATAGCATGATATGTACTCTGTACTGATACATGAAGCAGCAACACTCTGTTTGTGGTGTTTTCTTGATGATATAGCAACAATATTACTTCATTTTACTAAATAATAAGCTAGCAAACTTATGTCTTCTCGTTACTTATACTTCTCTCAGGCTGACAAATTTCATAATGCAGGAAGGGGTCTGGAAGTGCATGCCGCAGTATATATGGTGGATTTGTGAAATGGTGTATGGGAAAAGTAAGTTTCCATATGCTGTCGAGGAATAAATCGTACATAACTTATTGATTTACACGTAATAGAGTGTTGGTCTAACTCTCCTCTCACCCGATTATATATTATGCATAACTTAGGTAAAAAGTGCAGGTAATTTATGTTTTTGACTCCCCAAGTCTGCCTTTTCTTCAAGATGTTCAGTATTTATGCACATTTATGAAGCAAAAAACAGAAGATACATGTGTGTGCTGAAAACTGATGTTATCTAATGTCTTAAAAAATCAATTCACATATTTATTTATAGCAATTTCAGTGTTCGTCTCAAGTCGTAGTATGGTCGACTGAGGTTTACAGTGCTCCACTATATATGTTATCAGCAAACTTTCCTAATTGCCATCTATTTTTCTTTTGCTTATTTGCATACTTAGTAAGGCTCATCCAATACACCAAATATGACAAGTTCCTCAGCAGAATGTTTCCTAGAGGGAAATAAATATGCATAGTAGAATGACCTTACTAGCCTTTTTTACATTGTTTGAAGAAAATTGTGCCTGCTATGTTGCAATGGCTGGAAGGATGATCCTTGCATTGTCGAAAAATGATATACTTGTGGATTTCTGTTTTACTGCGATAGGAACTTAAATCGCAAATCAGATATTTACAAGCTAAGCTTTTGTAGTTCTTTCATGGTTACAACTGCAATAATATTTGTACGTGACTAATATCCTGCCGCTATCACTACTTGTATCATGTTAATGCCTTGTGTGTTAACAGTTTTTTTTTATGTTTGTAGATTCAAACGATAAATGGATTATATGGTTGCGTGGAAAGTATACTGCAATGATGATGATGATGTTCCTGTTCATGATGATGATGATGGATGCTTTTAGTTTTAGTTAAGTTGTAGGGACAATGTTCCTGTTGGATGATGTTCCTCGGTTAAGTTTTAGTTAAGGTGTAGGGACGTGATTTCAGTTTAAGTTTCGCTGTCAAGAAAATAGATTATGCATCACATTTGGATGATGTTCCTCTTGTATTAGTATTGTAATCCAACAATTTTATTTTGATATACAATTTGTTCCTCCCGTGAGTATATGCTCTTGTTTTTTCTTCACTTGAAATACATAATTATTACCAATACGTGGAGCATTAATTTAATTTAATTGCTGACAATGTATAAAATAATAATATTATTCACATTATATATGTATCAACACTTAAAGCGTTGCAAAAATTTGTTGCCAAGCAATGGGATTTTCATTCCTGTGCATTAAGCACCAACATATAAAAGCGTTGCACGAGTCTGTTTTATGTGTTGCATTCTTGCAACGGTTCATTTTACCAACGGCGGTATAAGCGTTGCACAATGCGCTAGCAACACTGGATAAGGCTACACCTCCCAAACCGTTGGTAAAGACATTAACAACGCATTTATGGACTTGTAGATACGGAAAAATGCGTTGCTATAAGGGGGGTAATGTTGTAGTGCAGCCCAAAGTGGGCCCCCTACCAACAATGTTCCCACAAAAAGGGGAGGGGATGTCCCCAAAGGGGGGCCCCTCCAAACATTGTCCCACGAAAAGGGGGGCTGCCCCCCAAGGCCCCTCCCTCCTGTAGCCGCACCACATGGGGAGGAGGGCTGCCCCCAAAGGGGGCCCCCTCCCAACACTTTTCACACTAAAGGGGGGCTACCCGCCAAAGGGGGCGCCCCCTCCATCACATCCCACAAAAAAGGGGGGTTGTCCCCCAAAGGGGGCACCCCCTTCCAACACATGGTCCTTTGTGTGTGCTACCCCTTGGGGCATTCCGGGAGGTCCCGGAACACTCTGAAAAATTCCGGTTATATTCCAAAACTTTTCCGGCTTGATGGCTTTTGTTGTTTTCTCCGAAACTTTTCCGGTTACTCCGAAACACTTCTGATTTTCTCTCCCAAACATTTTCAATGTCTTCGAAACTTTTTTGGTGAATTCTCTCAAGCTCCTAACCACCTAGTACTCAGCAGATCGATGACCCTTAAGCATGTGACCCTGTAGGTTCGGTCAAGTATAGACATGACCGGAACTACTCCTTCCGATCAGTGATCAATAGCGGAACCATGGACATCCATATTGACCCTTATACCCACACGAATGATATTCGAGTGAACCTGTAGTTCCCGTGTGTAACACCCCTGCACTTAGGCCATAGTAAACCCCCTCTAATTATTGCCAAGTCATTATCATTAATTTACTAATGGTCATTAAGATCATCTCCCATTTGAAATTCCACTTCAAATCAAAATTCAAACTTTAAGTGAAATTAAAAGTTGCACAAATAAGTAAGCAAAATAGTTCATGATTTAGAAAATAATCAATAGAAAATTAGTGTTAAGGGAAACAACATCACTTGCTTGCTCAAATTGAAACAAGCAACCAAAAACAGTAGCAAATCAGCCTAATTAAATCATTTTTAATTTAATCTAATTCAAATCAATTCAAAACTGCCTCAAACTTTTTGTGCCAACTCAGAATATTGCAAAGTGATTTATGTGGCCACCTATGCAATTTACAAAACTCATTGAGTGAGCAAAGAAAGGTAAAACAGAAAGCAAAAGCAACAAACAGAAAATAAAAAGGGAAAAGAAAAGGGCCACTGTAGACTGGGCCTAAGTCTACAGGACCTGGCCAAGCCCACCCCATCGTCTCCTACCTGCTCCCCCTTGCGTGTCGGCGCTGCCATGGCCGAGCGCGCATCGCTCCGGCCACAGCTTGCCACGGTGACGGAGCAGGTGGCTGAAGAGATAAGGATGAACCCCCTTGAGCCCCGGACGAGTCCCGACCTCATTCCTCTCTCTCCCTCACTCGTCCTCTCCTTCTCCACCTTGCCCGAACGTAACCGTGGCCGCGCCGCCGCAGCCGCCGTGGCCAGGAGCTTCCCCGAGACCCGTTGAGGTGTCCTGGAGCTCCGCACGCCTCCAACCCGTCGACTCCGGCAAGCCATTCGAGCCGGGCGCGTCTACATCGACCGGATCGAGTCGATACTCTTCTTTGGTTGCCGCCGCTCCACTGCCTCGATCCACCTCGTTTCTGCGCTCCTAATCCTATCGCCGGCTTCCTTGTGCCATGCGGTGAGCCTCTGCGTCGTTTACCCCCTACTTTGCACTTGATTTGACTGCCTAGCCGACGTCTTCGCGAGCTCCGAGCTCCGGTCGCCGCCCTGACCGAAGAGCGCCGCGCTCTCGAGCATCTCCACTCTGGCTCGTTACAGCAACGAGCTCGTAGGGTCCCGTAGGTGCCATTGGCGTGCTTTGTTCGTTCACTATCGTTGCGCATCCTCGTTTTCGTCGGAGCCCGAGAGACGGCTGCCGCAAATGTCGACGCCGTGGTCAACTCCGGCCGCCCTGACACCACCCACAGCTACCATCCGGTTCGCCTCTTCGCGCTGAACGCCCAGGACCAAACCTCGCGTCGAAAGATGGCCGGAGCTGGCCGACGGTGAGCTCCACCGCCGCGGTTTAACTCCGGTGACTAAACGCCGTTCTAATCCGATGTGGCGTCATTAGTTGACTTAATTAACTGCTGATTAAACATAATAAGTCACTGACATTCGGGCCCCACCGAAATAACGGTTCGGTTCAGTCCAGGCACTGACCAGTGGGGCCCTCCACTAATTAATCCCGGTTAGTAATAATTAAAACTGTTTAGTCACTCACTGTCACTGACGCGCGGGTCCCACTGGACCCGCTGACCAGTCAAACCAGCTGACTAGGCAAGCCCAGTCACTGGCAGGTGGGTCCAGTGGGCCCACTGTCAGCCTCACAGCTGTTGCTGTGTACACCTTCCTGGGTACATCTAGCATTTACCCATTAGATAAATTCGAATTATAAATAATCAGAAAATCCAGAAAATTGTCAAAACTTAAAAAATTTATAGAAAAATAATCGTAACTTAGATGAAAAAGTTTTATATATGAAAAATGATCAGAAAAATACAACGAATCCGAATATGTCATCTGCATTCATATTAGAGCCCTCTAAGATGGTGAACATTGAACTTCAAACCTGATTCAGATAAATGATTAGTGCATGACTTCGAAAAAATATTCCTAAATATTTTCCCAAGTCTTTTAAAATATTTAGGGATGCATTAGATCACCCTTGCATATCATATAGTCCTGTCATGCATTGTGATTGCATTTGTATGCTTGGTATTTATTTGTTTCTTCCCCCTTTTCCTCTCTGGTAGACCCAGAGACTGCCGAGGCCCCTGAGGACTACTACACCACCGACGATCCCTCTTTCACTGCAGAGCTTCCAAGCAAGCAAAACCTCCTTGACCATCCAGATATCGCCTATTCTTTTTCTCTTATTCTTGCATTAGAATTGCTACTGTTGCTATTCCGGTAGTTCCTATTCTGATGCATAGCCTGCTTTTGTAGTCTACTGTTGATACATTACCTGCTCTCCTATGATGCTTAGTTAGGCGTGATACTTTTCCATCAATGGCCCTACACCCTTGTCCGTGTGCCATGCTTTGTTATCGGGCCGTGATCACTCTGGGCGATGATCACGGACATATTTACATTCATGTATTTCAATGTTAATACGGGGCTGAAGGGCTGGCGGTACCATACAGTAGAGATGGACCTGAGACCCGACAGCTCCCATTGTTAAAGTCGGGTCGGCCCCAAGGGTACCCGCGAGATAATGATACAAGTCGGGTCGGCCCCAAGGGTACCCGCGAGAGATTATTGTGGCGGAGCGACAGGGCAGGCGGATACTACCTAGGAGAGAGGTGGGCCTGGTCCCTGGTCGTGGACCACGTATTACCAAGTCGGAGCCGACAGGAACCCTGATCGTCTCCACGAGCTCCTAAACACAATTAACGGATTGGGTGTTGGATCTGAGTTGGCCTCTGGCCTATACTCACTAACCACCACGCGGGATTATGGTATGGGCCCTCGGCGTCGTACATTCTACCGAAAGCTCTATCAGATGTCATAGTTGAGTGGCGCGTGCCCGGGTGAGCTAGTTACGTCTGGTGGTGCTTCCACAGTCGCGCTTGGTCCCGGCCGCGTACGCAACGCGCAGGAGTGCTTAGGGCGATAGGTCCATGACCCCTTCGCGCTTAGGATTTAGACCGGCGTGCTGACCTCTCTGGAGAGCCTAGTTAGGACAACGGCGTGTCGATCATCCGAGGCCGGGCATTACCTAGGCAATTGTGTCCGGCCAAAGGTAATCGAGCGTGTTGGGTACAGTAGTGCACCCCTGCAGGGAAGTTAATCTATTCGAATAGCCGTGTCCACGGTAATAGGACGCTGGAGTTGATCCCTGATCTACTACAACTAGAAATGGATACTTCATGTTCGAAATTGTTATATTGCTCCGAGGTCGCTTTCTCGCAGGGTAGTCGAGAAAGGATCTCTGGGCACTGCTAATAAATGATTTCTATTATATGTTACTGTACTCTACTCTCTTCTGATGCTGCAAGATTGCTGCAAGATGTTAGTCTTCGATAGGTTAGGCTTTTCCCCCTCAACTCTGGCATTCTGCAGTATAGTCCAAAGATATAGCCCCATTCCTTTGATACCGATGCATACTTAGTATAGATCTGATGTAAGTCTTGCGAGTACTTTGGATGAGTACTCATGGTTGCTTTGCTACATCTTTTTCCCCACTCGGTTGCTGCGACCAGATGACGGAGCCCAGGAGCCGGAGATCCCCGGAGGTGACTACTGCTACGTGGAGCCCGACGACCAGGAGTTGTTTGGAGGCCCTAGGCAGGAGGCCTGCGCCTTTTCGATCAGTTGGCGTTGTTTTGCTCAGCCTTCTTATGGCAAACTTGTCTAACTATGTATGTACTCAGATAATACTTGTTTGCTGACTTATGTATTCGGGTCCTCGTGACCCCTGGATTGTAATATGAAGATTTAAGTTTAAATTTGTGTCTAGAGTTGTGTTGTGATATCTTCCCGTGAGTCTCTGATTTTGATCGTGCACGTTTGCGTGTATGATTAGTGCACGGTCGAGTCAGGGGCGTCACATCGTGTGCTATTCCTTTTGCTTCATGATATATTACAAAAACCTGAGGTGAGATTTATCGGCATCCCCGTGAATCAACAACTTGTTCACTATGCCGGTTTCCTCGTTACCGGTTTTGTTCTCTTTTCTAGTTCCCATGTTCCGGCATCCCCGCGATAAAATCATGTTGTGTCCCTAAGATGGATACCGTCACACCGAGAGGTCCCTAAGAATATCTCTCCATCGCTGGAGGAGCAAATCCCAGTCTTGAGTTATCAAGTACCTTGTCATACTTTTCTGATGCAACCGTAAGTTGTCGTTATGATCACCCTGTTACGCGTGACGTTAGACAAACCCCAAAGCACACCGTCCGATATGAAGATACTCAATACTCTCATGGTCTAAGGAATTATGCATATGTTAACTTTCTCTGTGTTATAAACCATTAACTTGTGACGAAAGGATCTCACAGTATAACAGCCAATTGGGTCTATTCAACACAAGTGTTCTTCTAACATTGTGTCCTCAAAGTTGCTGGCATTTACATGCCATGATCAGGAAAACGAAACCAGCATGCAACACTTGAGCTAATCTTAGAGGCGAGACTAGGAATCAATTTTACCATTTATTATTCCACACATGCACATGAGTTTTCCTCTGAGCCTCGTGGTTATTGCAGACTCGCGAACCATTGTAGTTATAGCACAGCACATAAACATAATTACGAATATGGAAATAAATAATAACATTAATCATTGCCTCTAGGGCATATTTCCTTCAGTCTCCCACTTGCACTAGAGTCAATAATGTAGTCAATGCTAATGCACTTTACACCTATGGCACACCGGTGTAAAATATGCTTCGCTTGTGGTAGAGACTTCGTCCAACAGACCTGACAAGTTCAGGTCCGTGTGTATCTTTGCATATCCTTGCGTTTTCACGCTTTCACAAAATTCATAATTTGTGTGGTCTTGGCCTTGTATATTTAGAATCACTGGTATGATCTTGATTCTTCAGACTTAACAAATGAGCCTATATCCTCAATAGTGTTCCATTAGCATAATTTCTGTGCCACAATTTCTGTACCAGCCCGAGACCGGTTCTCTAGATTCGGTGCGTAATATAATTACTATATCGCGTTTATTATTTGCTCGTTGCATTCATCTTCGCATCATCCACGTTGCATCGGCAATCCGCTGCCTTCGTACCAGATTCATCCGGGTGTTTTTCTAAAACTTAGCCGTTTGTAGTTGCCACTTCTCCTAGAGAGGTGAGTGTTCCCCTTGTCCCCGCTGACCCTGTCTCAGACCAACTGGACACTTGCACGCGCTCGCGATGTCAGTAAAATATTATTTTTAAGTGGGAATAAAACGTTCTCAGAATGAGTTGAAACTTAATGTGTGGCGTTGTTATATTTTAGATAGACCGCCTGTCAAGTTTCGTCGCATTCAGAAGTCGTTTGATACCCCAACGATTAAACTTAAGAGGCACTATAGCCGGTTTAAAACGTCAGATGTTTTGCTAAATAAAACTGCTAACCGGGTCTTCGTTTTCCCTCTTGTCTAAGCCTAAGCCCCTCTGCACAGCTCACAGACCCACGCGCAAGCTAGCCCGAAAACTTCCCCCGAAACCGAACCAGGCGATCGTGACCGATGGGTCCAAATCATCCCTGAAATACCCCAAACATCTTTGATTTATTTAATAAACCACCTCAATTGCCTGGAGCCGTCCGATCGCAATTGAAGGGCTTCTAATCAGCCCCTTCCTATAAATAAAGGTGCACCCATTTACCAAATCAGTAAAACCCTAGCCCTTGTCCCATCCATCCCCTCCTAGCCGCCGCCACCTCTCTCTCTCATCGGGATCATCCCAGATCCATCCCAACCGAAACATCCCTCTGTTCCTGGACGTGTCCAGGGAACCAGAGGAGAGCTCCTCCTCCCTCGCAGCCGTCCAGGACGTCGCCCGCCGCCGCCTTCACGTCGCTCCTCCAGGAGCACCGGATCTCCTCTGCCAGGCCCTCCTCTTTCTCTCTCTCCCTTCCTCTCTCTTCTTCTCCCTCTCTCTTTCCCTCACGCTCTCTCTCTTTCCCGTGAACAGGAGGACCACCATGGGAGCACCTTCGAGCCATGGCCGCCGCAGGAGCTCAAGCAGCCGGCCGCCCGCGACACCCCTTGCCGGATCGGGTCCAACCCCAAGCCCCGAGTCGTCCTCCGCCGCCCGCAAGTCTGGCGCCGCCGGTACCCTGCCCTGCCGCTGCTCTGCTCGAGCTCCTGCTCGAGGAGCGCACGCGCAGCGCCGGCCTCGCCCGCTCGGCCAACGTGGCCCGCAGCGACCGCAAGGCCCAGCCAGCGCGCCTCCAAGCCCAGCAACCCCAAGGCCCAGCCAGCGACCAGGCCGGCCCGACCGCTCCGCCAGCCCGCAGCACCAGGCAGGCCCAAGAGCCCACAGTGAGCAGTCCACCTTATCCATCGCCCTCAGGCGCTGTTTTCTATTCAACGCCCTGTCCGGTTTCGGCCCGTTATAGATTTGTTGGCCAAGTACGCGTTATTGAGCTATGTGACCCCTGAGCACTGTTTAGTTATCCGACGCCCACAGTTTCGGCCCATTTAGGTTTTTTTTTACGTTCTGCGAATTTAGTTATTTTTCAGAGAAAAACAGTTTTGCGGAAACACCCCCGAACTTTATGCATATCATAACTCACAAACCGTGCATCGGATTAAAATGTTTTATATTTTGCGAAATGCTTAGAATTTGGTGTAGATTAATAATATGCAACTGTCATCCATGTTTGAAATATTTAAATTTCTGTTTGCATGTAATTTGTGCTAATGACATGCTAAAATGGTTTATTTCCTAACTAAATAATCGTAACTCCGATTTAAATAATTTATATATGTAATTTGACTAGAAAAATGTGTAGAATAACATGGTGCTATTACTTTTGCTTTTTAACAACTATAAAATATGTTTTAGGGCAGAACAGTATGAAATATTTAAATTGCATATGGGGTCGTTTCGGAAATTATATATGTTGTTTCCAGCCTCATTTAAATTGCCTAGATAGGTAGTTTACTTCTGCTTCACCTCTTGTCATGTTTAACAACATTTAAATTTGTTGAGTACATAAACGGGATTGAACCTAATAATTGAATGTGGAGTTTCGTCAATATGCAACTCGTAGCATATTGAGCTTCACTTAATATGTAGTATTTGCTTGTTGCATCTTGTCGTGCCATGCATTTTTAAATGGACATGCATCATACTTGGTTGTGCATCATGTCATGGATATGTTGTGATTGTTTACCGTGTCATTTCCTTCTTTCCGGTTTC
This sequence comes from Elymus sibiricus, assembly GCA_039707655.1. Lineage (NCBI taxonomy): Eukaryota > Viridiplantae > Streptophyta > Magnoliopsida > Poales > Poaceae > Elymus > Elymus sibiricus. The sequence continues at coordinate 16,276,287 of CM077664.1, read as the reverse complement.
CTTCTTCTCTTTAGCGTTCGGTAATGATATGGAGTGCGAGGATTTGTTCGACTACGCTTCGTAAATTCGATCTTCTTCAAAGCGGGATTTCAGGCAAGATGATCATTACCTTGGATACCATTACTAACTTTGCTTGCTAGATGTCTCGATGCTATTTTTCGGTCTCGCTACCTACCACTTGTTTGCAAGCCTCCCAATTGCCATGATAAAGCCTCTAACATCCACTATCCTAGCAAACCTTTGGTTCGCTATGTTACCGCTTGCTCAGCCCCACTTATAGCGTTGCTAGTTGCAGGTGCAGTTGTTTCATGTTGGGACATGGATATCATGGGATATCATTATATCATGCTTATTTAACTAATTCATCTATACATTTGGATAAGGGTGGAATGCTTAGCCTTTTGCTTGGTGTTTTGTTCCACTCTTGCCGCCCTAGTTTTCGTTATACCGGTGTTATGTTTCTTGATGAGCGCTACTAACATGTGCGGGGTTTATGGGGCCCCCTTGTCATTCCGTCTTTGCGTTGAACTTGTCCAGCAAGGCCTCAACTTTGGTACTGAAATTTGTCCAACACAATAACCTGATAATTAATTAGCGCATAGGGGGTCGCGCCCTCGGGGATTCTTTTAATTCAACATAAGCAGGTGGGCCAGTGCTGAGGGTGCTGGTCATCGTTTATAATAGATTAGTTGGATCACCCCTGCAGGGTTAAATCTTTTGGAAAGCCGTACCCGCGGTTATGTGGCGACTTGGAAATTTATAACAGCCGGTTGTAAAGAACTTCAAACTAAATATAATTAAAATTTGCCAACCGTGTGCGTAATCGTGATCGTCTCTTCTTGTGAGATTGGGATCAAGAAGAGAACACGGTGGGGTTATGCATGACTCATAGGTTGGTGTTCAGGATCACTTATTGATCATTCTAGTTGTGCCCGCTTATGCGTAGGACTTACTCTTCTGGTTCTACTATTCGTAGAAATAGTTGGTTTACAAATGCTTAGTGCTTTCTGCAACCTCACCACTTAATCATATCCAACCCATTAAGTATTGTTAGTCTTGATATCCTTGGTAATGAAATTGCTGAGTCCCCAAAGGCTCACGGATACTACAACAACAGATGCAGGTACAGGTAAAGCAAACATGAGAGCGATGCGTTGATCTATTTGGAGTTCTTCTTCTTCGTCTACGATCATAGTATGGGTTCCCGGTTGGGAGCCTAGGAAGTTTAGACGGATGGACGTCATTTGTGCTTATGTTGAGGCCTCTTAGGCCATATTTGGCATTTGACCGTACTCGGTCCCTGTCTTATGTATGATGAATGTTATGTTGCGGATCATGATATTTATGTCTAGAACCTTTGTTGTGGCAAGTGTAAGCCAACATAATTTCGCTTGTATTCTCATCCCTGCTTATAGGGTATTTTGTGATGATGTCCATCTTGTTCCCGACATATGGCACTTGCGTGTATGTTATAGTCATATGTTGGGGGCAACCTGAAATGAGCTTCTATCTTGATAGAAGATTGCAAAGTTTTCGTTGAGATAGGAACTCATTTTGGGCGTTACAATTTCCTCTATTACACAAAAACCCTTAATTGAAATTAAAATTCGCTTGGAGCATTGATGAAGACTGCATCGATGTAACTGCTTACAACGAGCCTACATTGATGTAAGTTCTTACAACGATCTCTTCATTATCTCCGTAAGCGAGAAACATGTCATCAGTGCTTCTTTAGTACTTAACGACATTTTTCACTATTGTCCCATGATCAATACTTTGATCACTTTGGTAACTTACTAGCAACTTATTTGGAGTATTGGACATATCTAGTTTGTTTACATACCATGGAATACATGATTAATCCAAACACAAGTGTGAGTGGAATCTCAATCATGTATTTTGCTCATCGGTGTTTTAGGACACCGAGTCTTGCTAAAACACTTTCCATGTGACTTCGGCAAGAAACTCTTCTCGACGTTCCCATACTAAACCATTTTAGCATATTGTCATTATGTATTTTGGCTTGGCCCTATTAGGCACTTCGATCTCCATAGATTACTTTGCCTAATGCTAAGGCTGTCTAGCCCAAGTCCTTCATCGAAAAACAAATTTTAATGAAGTCCTAATTTGTGTCAAGAAATCTATATTATTTCCAATCAACAATGTGTCATCCACACAAAGTATTAGAAATATTATTACACTACCACTTACTTTCTTGTAAACACAAGCGTCTTCACTATCCTCGATGAAATCAAACTCTTTGACAATTTCATCAAAATGGAGATTCCAACTCCATTATACTTGCTTCAGTCCTTTACAGGATCTCTGAAGTTTGCACACTTATTAGCATCCTCTGGATCGACAAAATACCATGGACTGTATCATATACATGTCCTTGGTTGTATTTCCATCTCACAAAAACCCTTTTGGCGTCCATCTATCATATCTCATAATTGAAATATGTATGAATTGCTAGTACAACCCGAACTGACATTAAGCATCGCTATGGTGAGACAATCTCGTCGTAGTCAACTCCTTGAATTTGTTATTTGCAACAAGTCGAGCTCTATGGATAAAAGCATTTTTATCTGCATCAGTTTGTAGTTCCATTCATATTCGTTAGAATCTAAGTCATCCAGAGGGTTTATCATGTTCTAAAGTTGAATCATGTATATGGATACTATCTTGGATTACTTTGGGATTTAGCCAATACTAGAATCAGGGCCTATCAATGCTTTCTTGTAAATCGTGGGTTCATTGTTTGTCTAACAACAATATCTCGTTTGCACACCATGGAGGTTTGCACGAGTTTTGCCTAGGTGGTTCAGTTACAAGTACGACCGAAGTCTCTACATCACATGTAGTGGCTTCCGTATCAGTCATAGTAGGAAACTCTGGAACTACTTCCGGTGTTTCTTTCCTTTGACCTGATGATGAAAATTCTGTAATCTCGGCGAACTGTACTGTGCTCCCACTCACCTTTTTGCAAGAACCAACTTCTTCAAAACATATCATCATATCTGGCAAGCATTTTTCTTTGGTATAGTGATAGAGGAATGCCCAATTAATTTGAGTTTTAACCAACAAAGTTGCACTTATTTGATTTAGGATTTATGCGGTTGTAAACATTTTACATACGCATTATATTCCCAAATTTTAAGAAAAGACATATCACACGTGTAGTCATTTCAACAGATTTGATGGCGCTCTTTTGCAGTAAAAAAGCTGTAGTCTCTAAAGCATAACTTAAAAAGGATAATGGCAAATTGATTTATGTCTTCTTTGATCTTACCATGTCATACATGATTTTATTACATCTTCTCGGACACTCCACTCTCAGTGGTGTTCTGGGAGGTGCAAGTTATGAAACCATTTCACAACTCATCAGATATTCACTAAATTTGTAAATCAAATATTCCTTTCCGCAATCTAACTGCAGAAACATAATTTTTCTTGTTACAATAATTTCTACTTCATTCTGAAACCCTTTTGAACTTTTCAAAGGTTCCATAATCATGTCTCATTAAGCAAATATTCACATATCTACTTGAGTCATCACTGAAGGTAGATGAATCCACTGCTTGCAACAACACTTATTGGACTGCATACATCAGTATATGTAATTACCAATAAGTTAATTGCTCATTCCTTATGGCCTCTGAACGATATTTTAGTCACTTCACTTTTGGACAAAAGTTGCAAGTGTCAGGTGATTCATGATCAAATGACTTCAAAATCTATCACTATGGAATTTTCTTCATGCGAGTTTCTCCAATGTGACCAAATGCAGTGCCACACATATGTGGTATTCTTTTAGTCTTTCGACATTTAGCGTCAGTGTTATGGATGTTTAATACTATCATCATGATTCACAACATACATCCCATTCATAATGGAAGTATGGCCCTTAAGTTATTCATAACAATGAACAACAATTGTTCTTTTATGAAAAACCTCCTTGCAACAAACATTATGCAATGGGCTAGAGTGTACAAAACTCTAGAATGAATTATGAAGATAAATACATAGGTAATACGCTGATGGAAAGTGTAGTAACTTTTACGAAGTTCCCAGCACGTATCTTAACCTCATTATCAGCTAATCTTTTAGGCCGTAGTAGTTCTTGTATCGAGTTGCGGAAGTGTGCAATCGAATCAGTATCCTTGTGATAAACTTTTAACCACATTACCCAAGAATTTGCGACTAACAATTTAATCACAATTCCCAAGAATTACATTTTCTGACCAGCTATTTCTACATCTATAACTTGTAGGACACTCCAGTCTTCCTTCTCTCTGCCTTTATACTTATTACAGTTTTTCTTCCTATATTTCTCCTACTCACAGAAGAAGCACCCAACTTTCAAGAGTGGCGCTAGCCTCGGACTTCCTAGGCGTGTGAGTCTGTCTAACACCCTTTGGACTCGTCCTTTCTCTTTAAGTTGTCATTTTATTCACCATCATCATCTGACTGGCGTTCCTTTGGATTCCACTCATATCAATCTTAAGCATAGTGAACACTTCACTTGAATTTGCAAGCAAACATTGCTTTGGATATCTTTCAGCATTTGTTTGTTCCTAAAAACAATTTTTGGTTCCAAGAATATCACATAATCATCCCAAATGTTTTGAAGTTCGGGTCTCATGGAAGCAAGCATATTGCACTTGACCGTGACGGAATTCTAGCTTTTGAATCGAAGGACATGAGTCTTATCATCCATAGCATCAGCAGGAGAATACCAAAAGCATGCAATAGGACAAAGTCCTTCTCAGCTTTCTTGAGAACAATCCTCACATTACGTTACCAATCATAAAGTTTTAACCAGATAAAAACAGCTAATTAATTTCAATAGGGAAGGTGGAACCGCAAGCCTTTATTCTACAACTATAATGCAAATAATACTTAGACAATGTTCATAACAAATTGCACTAAGAATTAAACAATTTAATTCTAAAGTGTGCTCCCACTCAAATCAATATCTCTCATAATTGATAGTGAGTGATTCATGACCTATATTTCATTTCAACGACAATGATGTATGCATCACTGATGACGAGAATTTCAATTGGTAGGCCAACGTACCGATCACATCTCTATGTGACTCTTGTTCATCTTTCGATGGGCGTGTTCCGAGCTCAAGACGTTCCTGCCATGAACGTCAAGACAACCAAGTGATCTTGCAGTGAGGTCTGACCTTCACCCGCCTCATACCTCTCAATTCGTTCATACCCATGTGTCCATGGTGCACCCCAAAAAGATATGTATTTCAGACGGTGCTACACTTGGGAGAACACTAACTACTTGATATTTTTAAGTGAGAGATCACCCTAATAAAAGCAACTACCGTGCAATCAAAAGAGTGCAAATCAAAAGGTATAAATGCTTGCTCTCTCGTAAGAGTGGTTGGGTATCCCCCAAGTGTAAGGGTGATGTAGCCTAGAAGCAAGTATTTCCCTCAGTTAGAGAACCAAGGTTATCAATCAAGTAGGAGCTTCTACCTAAGAACAAAGTAAGCAGTACCTGCACACAAACGCAAAACAAGCTGGTCCCCAACACAGCAAGAGGGTTGTCAAGCCCTTTGTCTTGCTAGTCACAAGATTGAACGCAAGTGATAGGGATAATTGGTAACAAAGTAAAATAAAAAGCAACAGGGCAGCAGAGAATAATATGGTATTCAGTAAAGGAAAATAGACCCAGGGGCCCATAGGTTCACTAGTCGCATCTCTCTCATAAGCAAGTAATTGGTGTGGTGAACAAATTACAGTTGGGCAGCGATTAAATTACAATATTTATATTTATGACTATGCTCATTCATGGTATAATCTCATATAGGCATTACGTCTGTGATAGTAGACCGTTAATCCAACTGCATCTACTACTAATACTCCACTCTAAGACCGCTATCCAGCATGCATCTCAAAGTATTAAGTTTACAAGAAACAGAGCATTGCAATAAGCATGATGACATAATGTAGACAGTAAAACATCAATCAATATGATGAGACACCGTCATTTTATCCTTAGTGGAAACAATACAATACGTGTCTTGTCCCTTTCTATCACTGGGTATAGATCACCGCAAGATTAGAACCCACTACAGTGCACAAATAGTTCGGAGAGCATACAAAGCTATTCAATTATAAAGGAAGAAAACCTTAAAAGATTCAATTGAATTCAATGAACGATCTGATCATAAAGTGACAATTCATCATATCCCAACAAACACACTGCCGAATTACAACAGATGGATCCCGATCGTGTAAGGCAGCTCACGGGATCATGGTATTGAAGATCAAAGAGAGAGAGAGAGACATCTAGCTACTGCTATGGACCCTAAGGTCGTGAGGTAACTACTCACACATGATCATGGAGGTAGCAAGGTTGATGAAGAAGCCTCCCGTGATGGATTCCCCCTCCGACAGATCATCAGAACATGCCTCCAGATTGGATCTTCGCGAAAAAGGAATTTGTGGCGGCGAAAAAAATCGTATAAAAATATCCCGAAGGGTTTCTCTATTTATAGGAATTTATGGTGGTGGAATGGACGTAAAGCGGTGCAGGTGGGCCCCACATGGCCATGGGGCGCGCCCTAGGCCCTGGGCGCGCCACCAGGCCGTGTGGGCCCCCTGTGGCTCATCTGGTCCTCCACCGATGCTTCCTGGAACCTTCGTGACTTGGAAAAATTCATAAAAAATCCCCATCCCTTTTTGACCTTCATAGATATCGATTTTATGAAAAGTCAAAAGCATGCAGAAAACAACAACTGGCACTGGGCACTGAATTAATAGGTTAGTCCAGAAAAACCTTATAAATTTCCATAAAAAGTATTCAAAAGTGGTAATATAATAGCATGAAACAATCAAAAATTATAGATACGTTTGAGACATATCAATAAACATCTCAGGCAATTCATAATAGCATGATATGGTATAGCCCCTTCCATCACAGAAGTTCTCTTCGTCTTCGCGAAATTTCAGCCAAAAACGCTGCCGTGGCTGCACTTTCAGCAAAAACAGATTTGTGCCAAAAACGGTTGCCATGGTAGCCTGAAAACGCTGCCGTGGCAGGAGTTTCGAAAACTGCAACCATGGCAGCAGTTTCGAAAACTGCTACCATGGCAGCAGAAAACACTGCCATGGCAGCGGTTTCAGCAAAAATAGATTTCTGCCAAAACTGCTGCCGTGACAGAAGTTTTCTACCTTGGTCGTTTCTTCAGCTTTTTCTTCCCTGTCTTCATGTATGGCTTTTGCGTCAGGGTCCACCTCCGCAAAACTTGTCACCACCATGTTGATGCACTAAATAATATTGCTATGTCTATAGCTAATAAAAATAATGCATTACATCAAGGTTGACACGCATGTCATTAAAGTGACAATCATATGGCTCCAGCCATCATGCCGAATCATGACACGCAGGTCATGTTAAATAATTACATCATATAGACATCTCATACATAATCTCATTAATATGACAAAGGCTATACCACATCATATGCACATCCTGCAAAACCAAGTTAGACGCCTCTAATCGGTCCGTGCAAAAATTTATTTTACGTGGCTTCTAAGGTTTCGAAACAAACCGTAGTAACCTACGTACATCATCAAGTATGATTATTCAAGTCGCTAGATTAACTTTGCGGGGTGTATGAAAGAAGAGACTTAATTAAAAATCTCTACCCCCCATACTAAACTTTGTCATACGCGTGACCCCCGTGTAGATCATATCTACATGCCCTCTAGTTTGCGAAAATTCATCTTTCTCAACTAAGGTGGAACCCAAAGAACTATCATAGCACATCATTGATCTGTCAACTAGCATACTTAGGAGAAGCATAGAAGGATCGCGGATAGCCAGAACTTTGTAAATAAATTCCACCATTCCGTCAAGATCAGAAAAACGCAAATTCAAGGGAAGCAATAAGTACTTCAAGTAATAGATTGCATCAACTCACAATAGATCTTATCTAAGACTCACAAAAAAATTATTAAGTAATAAATCTCATCTATTACTAAATTTTAAGCAATAGATCTAATATACTACAAAAAACTTTTGTGCAATACCCATACATCTCATGTATTCTAGATCGTAACCTGCATCTACGCATAGCATGACTCATGATGCCACTGTAGGGAAACATAGTAGGAAAAAAAATTGTCCTACGAACATGCCCATGACCATTATGAAGATGCATACAAGGTTAGATCTAATCATTACCAACTCGGAGCACATCGGAAGAAGAGTTGGTGAAGATCATTGGTGCAGATTCCTGCTGCTAGGATTTACAACCTCCCAACCGCGAGAATTTTCTCCCTCGAAGAAAGATCGAAAGAACGATCTCTCCACTGGGTTGCACGCATACGGTGTCCCCGATCTAGTAGTGCTTCGCCATGCAGAACTAATCACCGCAGGAGACTAGGCAGCCTTGCGGCACAATGAAGCTATTTCGTGGAGTAGCAAGAGAGAGAGAGAAGGCAGATCATTGCATGCCATTTGGTGAGAGCTCAAGTATGTATCACTCATGGCTCCTCTCCTCCTCTATTTATAGATGGAGAGGGGAGGTGTGGGGTGAAAGGAGGTAGCCCAAAGGGGGGCCCCACCAACAATGTTCCCACAAAAAGGGGAGGGGTTGTCCCCAACGAGGCCCCCCCTCCAAACATTGTCATACGAAAAGGGGGGCTGCCCCCAAGGGGGGCCCCGCCCTCCTCTAGCCGCACCACATGGGCGGGTTGCCCCCAAAGGGCCCCCCTCCCAACACTTTCCACACTAAAGGGGGGTTGCCCGCCAAAG